>JAHWFP010017368.1:136020-153992 GCA_023313725.1 Lithobius niger | reverse complement strand
GGGGGGGGGGGGAGGTGCGAAAAAGTACTGATATATTAATATACCAAAACAAAAGCTGTATTGGGGTCTGGATTATTTGGTTTTTTTTGGGGGGGGGGGGGGAAGGGTTACTTCTCACCAGACCAGGTAGATAGGGAATCGCCACGTTACCCCATCGTTGCAATGATTGTAAAGGCATAGTAGGTAAAGCAGAAATCTTAGCAAAATTTACGCTACACAAAACTTAATAAGGGCTTCTGCCAATCTGGAATCGCGATATCAACTAATTTCAAAATATCATGCATAGTTGCCCATTTGATTCGTCTGCTGGCCCATCACTACCCATTGCTTTAGTAAAAAGAGAAACATGAACTAAATCCGTACTCGATGAAAATCGGGTATAGGCAAAATTTAAAACTAAGTTCGAAAAACTGAGTTGGCCATTTGATTTGCTATTCACTTTTTCTGTTAACCAATCCCAACTACGATTTGAAGATCCTTTTGTGTTAATACAGAAGCAACTAAATTTTTCCAAAACAAACTTCTGACTGAAGAATATTAGTAAAAAATTCCAAAGGGCCAAAATATGACGAAAAGTGTCCATAACAAACCAGTTTAAAGAAAAAAAAGCGACCCTAAAGGTTCCGAAATTCATGGCAAAAATGTCCCAAAGGTCCTCTGAAACCAGGGAGAATAAAATGAACATGGAGCATGTCGATTTGATATGTGGAAGCTTAATGTGTAAAAGGTTCCATTTTTTTCATCTTTCGACGTTCCATGTATCGTGGAAGTTTTTTTTTTTAAGTAATACCTCTAAGCCTAGTCATTTAGGAAATAAGATTTCGGTATTTTTCACTTTTTGATAATTCATTTAAAAAGAAATTTTCTGCAATCCCTCCGCTGACTCCTTCCCAGTTGCCCACCAGCACACCAGCAGTTCATAGTCATTCACTGCAGCCTAAAGGACCAAAACGTAGACTTATGTCAACCCCCAATTTTCGATGGTGGCTAAGGGCCTGTTTCAGGGTCTATATAATTCTAAACTGAACTCGGTTAATTTAACTTGACTGAAGAAGAAAGTCTGAACAGTGACTATAGCAAGGAGACCTTGACAGAGTTGCTGCCATTCAGTGCTGGCCAGGGTAGTGTGGTAGACTACCAGTGGTTACGGGGTCTACTCTGACCTAGTCTAAACATTATCTGTGCCCCCAGGGGTGATCGGAGGTTTCCAGTTCGTTTCCTGAGGTTGTCCTTCTCCTTACCAAACGCTGTTAAACCGTGGGAAAGCCATGGGGTAAACTCAAATAAAATAGACTGTGGAAAATGAAATCGCGGGGCAAAAGCCGAGTGTAAACTGCAGACCGAGGAAATAAAAGCCACAAAGAAAAAACCCTTATTTGTAAGCTGCCAGGCGATTTTGTAATTTTTTTTTTAAAGGCAAAAAAAGTGTATCAAATATTATACTTTTCCATATATCTACATCATTAAAATCATACGATGTGCGTGCGTGCGTGTTTGTACCTCTACTCGTCTGGAACCAAAGCCTCTACAAAGAAGGGAGTAGGACCAAACGAAAGATAATTAAATTTCGCTTTTAATAGGCCTATTTTCATCGCTATAACTTGATATTATCGTACGGTCCCTAACTTTCTCAATGCTAAAAACGTGCAGCGATATATCCCATATCGTCACACTAAAGTGTGGCGATATGGGATATCACCACACTAAACTGTGGCGATATTGGATATCACCACACTAAACTGTGGCGATATTGGATATCACCACACTAAAGTGTGGCGATATGGAAGCCATGCTCAGGGAAATGGCGATATGGCATTGCCAACACTTTCATAAGGTAGAATTCCTTAATAAAACCATGCGAGAATTAATTTTATTTTTTCAAATGTTAACCTACGTTCCTTGTTCGAAAAATAATTGAAACCCATGTTCTTTTATTAAGCAAAGTTAAAAGCAAATTATTTCTCGCATGGTTTTATTAAGCAGTTCTACATTTCGAAATCTAGACAAGAAAATTAAATACTTTAAATGCTTACTATTACCCCCCCACCCTGAAAAAAACAGCTGGCAACTGCTGTAAATCACAAATCTAACGTGAACTTGCGTCGGCCTTTCGAAAACACCAACTGACAGAACGTAAACGAAATATACATGAATTTCATCCGTAAAAATTAGGCGTTACGCTATTTCCCTCCTTTCCCCCGAAAATTACACCTACAACGTCCCTAACTACCCACATAGTTCACAAGAATACGTTACCGCTGAATTGTCCGTATTACGTCCCTAGTGACCAAACCTTTCCTTTTCGGTCGTACACATCCACAGCCTTCAGTTTTCTAACGGCCTTCGTTTTCGCGTAGACCCCCGCTCAGAAAGCACATTATGCAAATTAAAGAAAGACGACACATTACGTAAAATGAGATCATTAAAAAAAATCAAAAACACTTTTTAGGGTTAACCTAGAGTGAACGACGTAATTTGTCATGATGAAGTTTACGTAATGTGCAACATCAGTCCAATGACTTTAAAAAACAAAACGCGTTTCTCCTAAACCTTTTTTTAAAAGAAAATCTCTGCCTCTAGACACACACCCCTGCTAACCCCCGTCCCGCTCAAATGGTATCGGCCGCAAACCAGACTGCATCAAAACAAAATTATGCAAACGTGACGACGCAAAATTTGTATATACAACAGACCTTGCAATTCATTTGCGAAGGCAAACTTTCCATTTACCCCAAATTTTTATTTTTATTTCGAAAGTTAGGGACCGTACGATAAATTAGTTATAGTACCCGTGGCGAAATGTATGGGATTTATGACCCGATGGGCGATATCCCTCACATGGCCAATCCGCTCGAACTACGTCGCGATGACATCCTCGGCTACGCCTCGGACGTCATCTTGACGTAGTTCTCGCGGATTGGCCATGTTCGGGATATCGCCCATCGGGTGATAAATCCCATACAGTTCGTCAGGGGTACTATAACTATTACTTATCACCCTCAAATATGCGAAAAACCAAACTAAACAAAACTAACGTCAAAGTTTTTTTTTTAAACCCTCTTGATGATTGTTTATGACGTCATAGTTTGTTCATGAAAACCTCCTCGAGCAAAGAGAGATGATCTGGTAAAGGGTGCACGGACGGCGTATTTTGCAACACACCACATTATACATCTTAAAATTGGTTTTATACTAACTGACTTGATGCAGGGAAAAATGAAAACAATAGATTTGGTCTTAAAACGGTGTTTGCGCTGATTGAGTGAGCGAAGCGAACGAAAATCAGGGTTTGTCATCACTAACAGCGCTTTTCTGATAATTTGCTTGATCTTAACTTTTTGCTTGACTACTTGTACCAAAAAAAATAATATTGACCTTTTCTCGAGATAACCGATGTCTCATACTACACACTTATAATTTGCTTGATCGTTTTTATGTGGAAGGTTTGTCTGTAGCATAAGTGTTGCAGCAAGAAATCTCCTCGAGTGCAGCGAGACGACGCGGAATGAGCGAGCGAAGCGAGTGACTCCACTAGTCTACATCATTAAAATCATACGATGTGCGTGCGTGCGTGTTTGTACCTCTACTCCTCCGGAACCAAAGCACCTACAAAGATGGGAGTAGGACCAAACGAAAGATGATTAAATTTCGCTTTTAATAGGCCTATTTTCATCGCTATAACCTGATATTATCACCCTCAAATAAGCGAAAGAACTTGAAAAAGTAACGTCAAAGTTTTTTTAACCCTCTTTATGTTTGTTCATGACGTCATAGTTTGTTCATGAAAACTTCCTCGAGCAAAGAGAGATAATCTAGAAAAGGATGCACGGACGACGTATTTTGCAACACACCACATATACATCTTAAAATTGGTTTTATACTAACTGACTAGATGCAGGGAAAAATAAAAACAATAGATTTGGTTTTAAAACGGTGTCAAACATTCGTGTTTCTGAAGCATGGAGGTGCGTGGATAGAACGAGCAAAGCGAGCGATTTCCACGTAAAGTAAACCTTTTCAATGTGTGTCTCGCTTTGCTCTATCAATCTTCCATCTTTCACCTTCGTAGGAGATTACATCTGACGTTCTGCAGATGATTCTCCAAGTGATGGATCATCAGAAAGTGAAATGATAAGATGCACATGGAAAAATTCGTACTGAGCAGGACGTAAAGAACAATATTCTTAAAATAAGTAAAACAAGAAAACCCATATAAAGTGTATACTAACACAAAATACAAGTGATGTGTGGTTCTGGTGGTTACATTGATTCAGTCACGTATCTGAGGAAATGTTCGCGCTGATTGAGTGAGCGAAGCGAACGAAAATCAGCGTTTTTCATCAGAAACAGCGCTTTTCTGATAAATTGCTTGAACTTTTTGCTTGACTCCTTGGACGTAAAAAATAATATTGACCTTCTCTCGAGATAAACAATATCGCATACTACACTCTTATAATTTGCTTGATCTTTTTTTTTGTAAGGTCTGTCTGTAGCATAAGTGTTGCAGCAAGAAATCTCCTCCAGCGCAGCGAGACGACGCGGAATGAGCGAGCGAAGCGAGCGACTCCGCTAGTCTATATTATTAAAATCATACGATGTGCGTGTTTGTACCTCTACTCGTCTGGAACCAAAGCACCTACTAAGATGGGAGTAGGACCAAACGAAAGATAATTAAATTTCGCTTTTAATAGGCTTATTTTCATCGCTGTAACTTGATAGTATCACCCTCAAATATGCGAAAAACCATGAAAAACTAACGTCAAAGTTTTTTTTAAACCCTCTTGATGATTGTTTATGACGTCATAGTTTGTTCATGAAAACCTCCTCGAGCAAAGAGAGATGATCTGGAAAAGGGTGCACGGACGACGTATTTTGCAACACACCACATACAGATCTTACAATTATTTAGATCTTATATTAATTATCTGACTTGATGCATGGAAAAATCAAAACAATTGAGTTGGTTTTAAAACGGTGTCAAACATTCGTGTTTCTGAAACACAGAGGTGCGTGGATTGAACGAGCAAAGCGAGGGATTTCCACGTAAAGCAAACCTTTTGAATGTGTGGCTCGCTTTGCTCTATCAATCGTTCATCTCTCACCTTCGTAGGAAAAATCCGTACTGAGCAGGACATAAAGAACAATATTCTTAAAATAAGTGAAACAAGACAACTCATATAAAGTGTATACTAACACAAATTACAAATGATGTGTGGTTCTTGATAGTTATATTGATTCAGTCAAGTTTCTGAGGAAATGTTTGCGTTGATTGAATGAGCGAAGCGAACGAAAATCAGCGTTTGTCATCAGAAACAGCGTTTTTCTGATAAATTGCTTGATCGTTTTTTATGTGGAAGGTCTGTCTGTGTCATAAGTGTTGCAGCAAGAAATCTCCTCGAGCGCAGCGAGGCGACGCGGAATGAGCGAGCGACTCTGCTAGTAATATTAATAATAATAATAATAATGATGATTTATTGCACCAAGAAGTGCAATAGGTGAGAAAGGGTCAGACATGCTGGCCACTAACAGCGCACCTAAAAAGAAAACAAAAGAAGATGTCACTACATGTCAACGGCAAAAGTAATTGGCAATTTTATGGTACTCAAAATCAAAATTAAGTTTCATAATGAATCACGACCCTTATCAAAATAATGTACTGGTCTCAAAAGAAACCTTCGTAGGTTTACGCCCCCCAAAAGCCTCCTAAAATGGGAGACAGATGGTGCGGAGACAAGGTCTTCGGTGAGAGAATTCCAAACCGGAACCACACGGCAGGAGAAAAAAACTTCCGACAATTTAACTTGAACTTAGGCAGGACGAGTTTTAGGCTGGTGCCACGCGTTTTTGTAAATCAAATAGAGGCAGGTCAAATGGAAGTAAATGATGCAGAATTTTATAAGTTAAAATTAAGTCCACCTTAAGGCGTCTCAGTTCGAGTGATTCTAAATTGAGAGTTTTCAATCGAAGGTGATAGGGTAAATTTCGCAAACCCGGTAGTGTTTTTGTAAACCGCCGCTGAACAGACTCGATTTTATCGACATCCTTCAGTAGGTTAGGCGACCAGACCTGACTCGCGTACTCGAGCATGGGTCGAACATAAATTTTGAAGACCAAAACTTTGACCCTAGTGTCACCAGATGTGAAGCAGCGTCTAACCACTGCTGAGTGTCGGTTAGCATTTGAAGCGGTATTGCAGCAGTTCAAGGAAGTTTTCAAATCGAAGTTAAACCATACCCCCAAGTCTCTGGTACAGCTGACACTTGCTAAAACATTATCGTTTATACGGTAATCAACTAGATTTGGTCTTGTTCCAATATGGAATCGGTAGCATTTACCAGACGCCAGTGGGAGTTGCCATGTTGTCGCCCAATTATCTACTTCGCTTATACCGATTTGCAGAAGGTCAGTGTCAGCTCGGCAGATGGTTGCTTTATGCAACTTCAAGTCGTCAGCAAACTTTGCCCAATTTATACTATTGAAATCCAGGCTCAAGTCATCCAAGAAAAGGACGAAGAGGAGAGGACCAAGAACCGATCCCTGGGGTACACCACTCATCACCCCAGCGTCTTTAGATCGCACATCGCCCAATACTACATGTTGTGTGCGCTTTGTGATGAAGGCGTTTATCCACTTCAAAAGTTGCCCGCCAATGCCGATATTATTTAATTTTAGTAGAAGTTTGGAATGTACGACGGACTCAAATGCCTTTTTAAAGACAAAAAGGATAACGTCGGTATTGATCCCCTGATCCAGTGCCTCCGTCCACTGATCAAGAGCCAACAAAAGTTGGTGTACCACAGATCGCCCGAGAAGAAAACCAAATTGATCGTGACTGACCAGATTATATTCGTTGATAAAATTCATTAAACTATCGCGGATAATTGTTTCCGTGATTTTAGATGTTACCGATGTAAGCGAGATAGGGCGGTAGTTCGTTGGGTAAGATGGGTTTCCCTTTTTAAAGACAGGCACAACATTTGCCGTTGACCAATGTTTAGGAATAGAACTAGATTGAAAGGATGCTAGGAAGATTTTATTCAATGGCGTAATAATGTTATTGCAGATTTGTTTATAGTAGAAAGCTGAAAACCCTTCTGGGCCCACTGCATGACTTGGTCGCATCTTAATTAAGACACGTCGGATGTCATTCGCGTAGAAATTTACACTATCGCAATGATGGTTACACGCATTTGTTGTAGTCATTGGGTTTAAAATAGGGTTTGGTTTACGACAATCATCGAAGACTCCATTTTTTGAAAATTCTACGTTAAACAGATCAGCTTTAGCCTGATTGTTAGTGACCAAATAGGAGTGTGCCCTCAACGGTGGTATAGACCTCGTAATTTTTGTTTTAAAAGCGGTAAAAGCGATATAGAGCAGAAAGGTTGCCTTCCTTAAGTGTTTGTTTTTCTAGGTAGGTGTTACATTGTTTTACACTGTTAGAGTATTGTTTACGGCATAGGTTATATTTATTTAGATTTTCCAGTGTACGATTTTCCTTGTAGAGATGCCATAGTCCCAGTTTCTTAATCGCTAGTTTAGAGGCGGTTTTGTTTAAGAATGGCCTAAACTGTTTACGGTTTGGCTTTGGTTTTGTGCTAAGCTTACTACAATGAGGGAGAACTTTTAAGAAGTTCTCCCAAACTATCTCAACAGAAGAAGAAGAGTAACCTAGTTCTTTATCCCAGTTTACTCTGGCGAGTAGGCTGTTTAGTGCATCGAAGTTTATTGCCCGAAGCTGTGATAAATCATCATGCAATTGTTCGTGTTGAAGTTTAAAGGAGACTATGTGATCGTCGCTAAGACCCAGTGCTTCAATGTGCACATCAAAGTTTGCGCGAAGGTCGTCAGTTAGAATTATATCGAGAATGTTATTTGCACGAGTTGGTAGAGACACTAAGTGAGTGCAACCTAAGTCCACTGTTTGATCCAAAAAAATTTCGTGGACTGGGTCAGAAGCTGAATAGAGCTGCCAATTCACCGTAGAAAGATTAAAGTCTCCGAGTATAATATTTGAGAAATGATGTGATCGATTTACGTTATGAAATTGCACATATTGGTAATAAGTGGTTCACTATCACCATGCGGGACGTACCCCAGGACGAAGTTTAAACGTGGTTTAATATATTGAACGACCATTGCCTCAGCATCATCAGCGACCTTTTCCAGGATAAGTTCAAGCTCCCTACGGTAGACACAAACGATTCCCCTGCCTTGGATCCCCTATCCCGCCTGAAAACAGTGTGAGGTTGCCTGTTTGTGGTCATGGCACAGGGATACGAATCGTTTAGCCAAGTCTCGGAAATAAAAAGACTACTAAAAAACGCTGTTGGCAGAAGAAGATGGAACTTGGCTAGGTTTGCCACCAGACCCCGAGCATTGATTAAAACACAATTTATGATGTTCCCACTGTCCGTTTCAATGATAGTAGATGCGTCATTCGCAAAACCACAGTTAACCTGCTCTGGAGCGCTTCTATTGTTGGGCATGGAGGAAAGATTTGTCCCATTTATGTTGAGAAGTTTTTCGGCTGCTTAGGCTCCTCAATTTGTACAGACGGGATTTGTACAGTTTGTTGTTTAGACTCTGCAACATTCTGTGCAATAGGGTTTTCTTCCATTGTCGCATTTGTATCTCTGTGCGTAGCCTGCCGCTCATTACATAGTGACAGTTCGTGCGGTGTTCGAGTTCTCGATCTGTGAACACCAATGTTGCCAGCACTTTCCTCATTTCCCTCATAACCACCATCTTGCCCAGTTTAGTCAGATGGGTTCCATCACGGGAAATTAAGTACGGATTTGCAAGTAAGTGGCGGTCAATTGAGAGAAAATTGTAGTTATTGTCCATACAAAAGTGTCTCAGCCAAGCGTTAATTTTTTATGAATTAAATATGAAATAAAAGCTTGCGAAAGGAAGACACAAAGTATTTTTCAATTTTTTTTTTAATCTTGAAAATTTTGTGACAGTCTTAAGTACAATTAACACATTTGTTACAGCTGACGGTTAATAGGGCGCTACAATGAACATTTAGAACATGCATCGACCATTTGCGGTTTATGTGGGTACAGAGACCTAAATGGACGAATTATAGCGGACGGATCATAGATACAGCAGTCACGTTTATTTCAACTTCACCCCCCCCTCCCCTCCTCGATCCCCGTGCGACGTTGTTTTGTGTTCTCTTAAACTAACAAAACTTTCCCCTTGAAACTGATGCTTGAGATTGGGTAATGTGCCATTTGATATTGGCGGTTTACCAAATCATTGGCGGCTTAAAACCGTTGTCATCCCTGGTAGTGCGGAACTGCAGGGGCACACGGTAAATATTTTAAAGCTTCCCCAATCAAACCAGCCGGAAAATACGAATAAACTGCCGAGCAAGCCCTCCCCCTACAAGAACGTATAGAAGCAACACATCAAATTGCAGTGTACGTACCAATTTCTTCGACACAGTAAGGAAGCACAACCGGAAAGTATCCGTTCTGGCCACACCACTCACGTTGCAAAACTCGAAAAAGCAAAAAAAGAGCGATAGATGGACGTGTGTGGGGAGGGGTGGGGGAGGGGGTTGCTCCTGTATGACCAGGTGTTGATTTTGTATTTGCTTTAAACAAAAACAACTTATTTTTTCTCATAAATTAGTAAGGCAGGCTTTTCTTGAGGAGCAGGTGATGACGTTCTATCGTGAGCCTCAATTCTTTTTCAATTCCGTACCAGTTTACTCTTCGGTAGATCTCCCCACTAACCCCCCCCCCCCCCCCCCCCCCCCCCAAAAAAAAGCTCGATTCCTGCTCAGTGGGCCAAATAATGTCATGTCGTGTAAGGTAAAATATATTTTGATTCACAAAAACAAGAATTTTATCTGCTCTTCAACACACAACTTCAAACTCACAGGCACGTGATTTTTTTTTCCGTTTTAAACTTGATAAACTTACAGGCTTTATACCCCTACGACCCATCTTCCCTATATTATTATCACCCTCGTACGACTTTGGAGTTGGAAAACTATTTGGTTAGTTCAGGGACAAACAGTACCAGTCCGCTCGTAACTAATCAAGCTTTTAATTATGTAACGACAATGCCTTTAGGCCATAATTGTACTGCAAAATCAGTGCAGCAGGAAAAAAGTAAGGGGGTAGGAATTATGGGGCCACCCCCTCCACCGGAAACCAAACTGAACAAAATTGCAAAATTGACGTTTCTTTTTGAATTGATGAATAATATCAGGGGTAGCATAAATATAAGAGGACGTGTATATAATGCGCTCCTGATAATATTGTTTACTTGCATTTTTTTTTTTTGCTTGAACGTGTCATGATGCTACATAAATTCTGCCCGAATATGAATATGTACTCTACAGAAGCCGGATCGGGTAGTGATGTACCATATTCTTGTGGCACATTGCTCCGTTCCGACGACGAAGAGAGCCTCCAGGGCCACCGTAGTTAGTGACGGAAGCAATGTGTGCTGGGCCATCCGTTGCAGTTAGTCGCTAACTACAGTGGCCCTGGAGGCTCTCTTCGTCGTTGGAACAGAACGGAGCAGTGTGCCACAAGCTTTAGAAGCTTCAGTTACTCGGAACACTCTAGGGAAGCTTTCCCCCAGACCCCGAGCTGGCTTTATTCGTCCCCCTCCACAATTTTTCTTGTCTGTGACTGTTTCACTGGACAGAGTAACGGAGGCTCTTTCTCATTACCGAACACTTTTTAGGCTGACAAGTTTTGAAGACTCATAATTTTTATTTAAATAATTTTTGCACTAATAACAAGTGCGCGCCAAATTTGAAAAATATATTCAAATTTAATCCATATGAGGTGAATCGGGCACGTCATTAACGTCCATCCCCCCCCCTCCCCACCCATCGCCACACCACTTACCTGAACCTGATGACTCCCTCCCTGTATTATCCCCTTCTAAAGTAAGTTACTGAAAACATTTCTAGGAATTTCTACTTTCAAAGTTTTCATGTTGCATAGTTTTCTAATCTCATTTTTCGCTGCCCCTTCCTCCTGCCGCCCCCCCCCCCCCTCTTCTGCTTCGGAGCAGAAGTATCGTGAAAAATGCACTCTTGCACAGTGTCATGGAAATAAGACGAATAACAATTTTCTAACAATTAACCTATAGCATAAAAAGAAAAAAAACACGAAAGGCTAAAAGAATTTTTTTTTTATAAAAATGTACGATTTGTTAAATAAAATGTCATTCATTGTTTTGCTGAAAAGGGGACCTAATGAGGCTTAGTATTTGAAGTAGCACACACCTTACAAAATCAGCTGGAGTAGAATTCGACCATAGATAATAAACGGCTTCTCAGTAAAAATGCTGCATCATACAATTCACATTTCAAGGGTTTCACACCATTATCATTCGACTACATTGCTACACACTTTTACAACGAAATTAAAGCTTTTTTTTTTATTTTCACGTAAGTGTCTCATTAAAATAACGTTGACTATGCATTGTTGTATTTCTTACTTCAAAAAGTGCTACCAATAAAAATATATCACATTTAAAAGTAGTATATTTCTTTTAATTATGTATGGAATGCAGCACCACTAAGGTTGTATTTCCATGTTTTCACACCAATTTGTATTCGAATACACATCGTCTCGTATTCACATTAAATAAGAAAATTGCGTACTACAAACTTGATTTAAGGAACGATCGGTAGAAAAAATTCATTTACGTTGCAACAAGCTTCATTCACCAGAAATTGCAGTACCGTATACTATGTATTTAATAGGCTTCCTGCACCTTCAGATACACACGATCCTAGACCTCAACTCACTAACATGGACGATAGATTCCATAGTAAATCTGGTCCCATATGGTAGATGGATCTGGTCCCTTCATCGTTTCTGCAACGACAATTGGCCCGACCACCATCTTCTACCATCAGATGCCTTAGGACTCCGGCATCTGATTAGGTCCTTTTGACATCGAACGACCAATAACATGGTGCCTGTTTCTGAATTGGGACCTCTCCATCGTCCTAAAGTCTCTTCTTTTGGCACCATACGAACCGATCTCCACATGCTACCTCAATCATCTCACTTCTAAAACGGCCTTCCTGATCGCTCTAGGAACCTGTCGTCGATGCAATGAAGTTCAGGAACTGTCTGCTACGGCAGCCGACTGCTTCTTCTTCGCAGACTGCAAAGGAGCCACCTTAACCCCAGGGGCTTCTTTCCAAGCCAAAACGCAGAAGCCATGCGAACGTTCCGATCTGTTCATTATTCTTGCTCTATCGTAAATTCTGGGGGACGACTCAAAACGGGCGCTTTGTCCAGTACGGGCCCTTCGATTCTATCTTAAAAGACTAAGCCTCTCTGCAGAGGCCGCTCTCAGCTCTTCTTACCATTCACGACCGGTTCAGGCAAAACGACCGCAAGAATGGTCTCCACATGGATCAAGACGGTCATATTCCACGCTTACAATGCCCTTGACATCGACTGCAACGACCAACCATCCTCGTAACCGTACATGAACTTAGAGCCATTTCAGCATCCTGGACTTTCCACAGTAACGTTCCGATCACCTAGATTGTAGAAGACACCTCTAGGAGAAACCCTACTGTGCTCACATCCCATTATCTTTGGTACATGTCGCAAATCTTGTTACTTGGATGTTTGCTGGGGCCAATGGCCAATCTTAGTATTGGGTGTCCATTCTTACATAGGTGGACATTATCTATGTCTTATAATTTAGTTTCCGGTTCCTGCCTCTAGAACATAATAGAACATTCCATTACCCATAATACCCTAGCTATTTCGCGGTTGCCAGGGGTAACCAAAACGTATTTAAGCAAGGGGCCAGCATGGAAAAATCAGAAAGCCTTCGGGCCAGCCCCCCGGCCGGTCCTCCCTCAACCCCTGCTAGGTCTTTTGGTTAGGGGTATTTCTGGCTTATTAAGCCTCTAGTAGGCCCAATTGTGGTTAGGCTTTCCCCCCCCCCCCAATCTAAACAAGCATCTTTAGCCCTAACTTAACCCCAAAGTTCCCCAACCCTTTCCCCAGTCTTTGTTCGGTCTAATTTTGCTTTAGCTCTCCCACTTTGCTATGTTTCGTCAGTACATATCCTCTAAGCCGAAGGACTTTGCCGCCTCGGTCTCTTCATAGCTACCAGATGGATTTTCTGAACCCTTTAAGCAATACGGTCGCCTTATCCTCATCTGGTGCACACAGACACCCTACCTCGTCAATTCGACCAACTGCAAAGTTTTTACTTTTGGGGAGCCAGCTCACAACCCTAGGGTGCCGTCAAGGTTGCGACGCCACCTATTGACGAGGTCTGTGGAATGCTAAAAGCTTGTAATGTATATTTTCATTGGCATATAGAAACATCAAAATGCCAAGGCCACCTGGTTGATTTTGGTTTCTATTGCCTAAATGAAAATATACATTACATTCTTCCCACCCTACCCCCCTTTGTGTTGCCACCTGGTCACTATAGTGTTAGGGTATGCCCTTCTACCCTTTCACTTCCTGAATTCCTTCCTTTAAGGACTCCTTCTAAGGTTAAGGGGTTATGAACTCTATTCGCCACTTCCTACTCTGAGACGACAACAAGAGCCCAACAACACAGCAATCTTTAATAAGACGCTCATAGCATTAACAATGTCCTGAAGATTTCGGCGGAAGCAATTGTAACATCTTGTGTGCATTGTTCGTACAACAATAAGGTATTCATCTACTTCTTATCCTCTCTTTGTTAGCTGTTGTTGTAAGCTTAAGTACTACTTTCTGAGACTCTTATTCTGTCGTTTAAACAAATGACTCCATCATTGTTAACCTATTTGCTGCTCCTTTAGCCTTTGTAATTGTTTCAACTATTGTATTCACTCAAACTTCTCTACTGAAAACCTCTTCATCCGTATCCTTTCTCTTCTTCCTTATTCTCCGTGTCGTTGGCCTATAAACATGTGATGTTGTTTATCACAGTAAATGCGACGCCACTTTGTGCCTTCTTATAGGCCTAAAAGACGGTGTGCAAATTTTACCTTTCATACTTCACATGAACTCCAACGCCAGCTACGGTACCTGGTAGGGAAGAGGAATGCCTACACCTTTCAGTATAAAAGGTACTTTCCGCACCAAGTTATTGCCGAGTTTCACCGACGTGATAGCTGCAGAACAACGGCCGTACAACTTTAAACTAATAGAAGTAAAGCCAGGAGCGGATGAAGGAGGGTATACAGAATACAAGAGAGTAAGAGTGACAGCCCTGTTTGGTGTGAATAAATATCTGGAATATCCCTAAAGAGACTGCCTACCCTTGTTTGTGCCTCTCCACATCTTAAGGGCTCATCCGGTGAGCTGCCACGGTACCTCTAACCTTTAAGTCTTAGGACAGTAGTTACACTACGTGTACAGAGGCCGAGTGAGTCGTACCATGCTCTGCACTGAATAAATCACTGCCGTTTCAGACTAGGTTAAGAGTGCATGCGGCTCTGCCCTAACATAGCTCCTGTAGCATATGTGCTAATAATCTAGGGTCCCACCCACACCCTAAAGTGTGCAGAAAGAAGTGAAAACTAGCAGCATTATGGGTAGACAACAGGCAGCAGGTGTCACTGCTGGCTGAGACATTATATAGCTTTATTAAACATCCATAATGCATCTTGGTATTTACCCAAGAAGCAATGCAATCAGTACATAGTTAATTAGGGAAACATTACTGCCCCTAGTGGTAGGCAGGGAAAAGCTATTCAGCTATTAGTAGTGGTAAAATACGATATTCGGTTACATATATACCCCCACTTCCGGTCACCTGATAAAAGTGGGGGTAATAATGTACTTCCGATCATCTGATGAAAAGTGGGGGGTAATGGTGTCTCTTCCATTTTTCCTCAATCTGGAGGAGGGTGGAAAAGTAGTTTTTACTATCTGTTTACCGGTTTTCATCGATCTGGAGGAGGGTGGGAAAGTACTTTTTGCTTCCTCCTATGATGTCACTTCCGGTCATGTGATCGAAGTGGGGGTAATGATGCTCTTCCGGTCATATCATGAAAAGTGGGGACGTCAGTTCCGGTTTTTCATCAATCTGGAGGAGGGTGCCTTTTGCTACCTTTTATTCGGTTTTTAGTCAGTCTGGAGGAGGGTGGGAAAGTGCTTTTGCTATCTTCTATGACGTCACTTCCGATCACGTGATCAAAATGGGGGTAATGACGTCACTTCTGGTCACGTGATGAAGGTGGGGGGGTTACTTCCGGTTTTTTATCGATCTGAAGGATGGTGGGAAAGTGCCTTTTGCTTCCTTTTTTTCGTTTTCGTTGATGTGGAGGATGGTGGGAAAGTGCCTCTCGGTACTTTTCTTCGTTTTCATCGATCTGGAGGATGGTGGAAAAGTGTCTTTCGGTACCTTTTTTCATTATTAAAAATAAATAACAAAAGAAAGAAAAGGCATGGATTCGAGTTCAATAATTTTAACGGGAATAGGTGGCGAACTGAGCTGCAATTTAAAAACGCCCACATACCTAGACCCTAAAAAAAAGTATGAAATGGCGCTCGTCTCCTTGGATATGTACTACAGTATTTTCAACGTGCACGCTGACAATAACGAATTTTTGTACATCATCGACGGTGGAGCGAATTGGATCGAGGTGCGAGTCGTTCCCGGCGCTTACGAAATTTCGGACTTGAATAATTTTATACAGTCTACTTTGGAAGGAAGTGGTCACGAAAAAAATGCCATCGTTTTAGAACCGAATCACAATACTTTAAAAACAAATTTGGTTGTAAATAATCCGCTCTACGGCGTTTCGTTTCTGGGAGATAATAATTTAGGAACTGTTCTATGGTTCCTTCGGGGAACTTATACTAAAACTCAGCAAAGTCAAAAATCCGTGGATATAATGGGGCTCAATACCATTTTCGTTCATACCAACATAATCGGGTCTTCCTACGTGAATGACGACACTCAACCTTGCATATACGCTTTTTATCCGGGAATGCCACCGGGTTATAAGATGATAATTTCCCCTCAAAATTTAATTTACCTTCCCGTAACTACCGACAAAATTCGTAACATTCGTATTTGGTTAACTTCTCAAGTTAACGAAATGATAAATTTAAACGGGGAAACCCTTACCGTCAGACTTCATCTGAGGTCTAAAAAAGAATGATAGTATTTGAAAGAAAGAAAAGATTAATTGGAAAAGGATTCGTCGTAGATAATAATCAATTAAGGGCAAAAAACGCAGCATTCATCAAATTTATAACGAGAGCGAGAAGATGAGTTTAACGGAACATTACCTCGATATAAACGAATCTTTACAACAAGATTCATCCGTGGAGAGCTACGCATTTCACGAATATAATCTGATAGTAGGAACCAATCTAAATAACGTCAATTCGGAAATTAGAATCGTAATCGAAAACCAGGATTTGTACCTACACGTCGCGAATAGTTATCTTCTGATTAAAGGCAGGTTACTGAAGGCCTATGCGGACATAGTGTCTCTCATCAATAATGATTCCATGTACCTGTTTTCCTGCATTAAATATCACTTGGGGGATAAGCTAGTGGATGAGTTAAATTACCCCGGTTATGGGACTCTCATGAAAGGTCTCCTTACGTACGGCTCGACCGATCAAGTGTCGTTGCTGGGGAACTGCTGGGCATTGGATGCTGCTGAATCTTCTGCAGCCAGTTTGGACGATAACATCGTATTCAAATTAAGACATTCCACCATCGTAAAGGAGACGACTCCTAAAGGAAGTTTCTCGTTAGCCATTTTTCGAAAATTATGACAAGGTGCTGTACGGTGCCAAGCATGTCCTAACGTTGTCTAGGGCGAGCAATGACGATGCTGTATTCAGGGCAGCTGCAACAGCCATTGGGAAAGTCGAATTCAGTAGCGTTTCGTGGCACGTACCGCACGTAACCAAATCCGACGAGCAAAAACTCAGGCTTTTTAGCTACATAGAAGGTGGGATGAACGTGGACTTGGGTTTTAGGCACTGGCATTACGATAGTTGCGAACTTCCTCAGAGCACTAGTTTCACGTAGTGCGTGCTTACTACTTCGGCCGTCGAAAAACCGAGGTGGGTCATTCTAGCTCTTCAGACTGATAGAAAAGATGCGCAAACTAAAAATCCAGCCATATTCGATCACTGCGCTTTGTACGATGTTGGGGACTTGTGTATCGATTCGGTGCAGTTCAAAAAGACGTATCCTCTAGTAGTTTTGGACTGTTCCAAGCAATCGGAGAAACTTCAGTCCGGCATAGTCGACGTACAAGTAAAGTTGAAATTTAATGCCGCGGTTCCAGCTAACACGACGTGCCACGCGCTGTTGATCGGAGATAGAAAAATGAGTTCGAAATTGGATAAAGGCAAAGTCGAAGTGATTTATTAAAAAAAAGAGAGATGACGAAACAAAAAACGAAAACAAGTAAAATCGGAAAAAAACGGAGCGGGGTGAAAAGAAAAAAGATCGCGAAACGAGGTAGGTTTTTACCATTGTTGGCATTGCTGGGACCCATCTTAGGTGGTCTAGCCGGAGGTGCCGCCAGTATCGCCGCTGCAGTTAAAAAGAGCCAGAACGATGCTATGGTAATGGAAGAAATGGTGAGACATAACAAGAAAATGGAGGGTTCGGGATTGAAACGTAAAAAGAAAAAAAAAGCGAATCGTGGCAGAGGGCTCTTTCTAAGGGCAGTGAAGGTCTGATCAATTTTACTAAACCGTTAACGAATCTCGATGTAAACAGATTAGTCAAAGTTTTGAAAATTCCGAAATACAGAGGTACGTTTAACAAGGATCGTCTGCCGTTAAAACCTAAACCTCGTGGCAAATGCGGTATCGGTAATCTGGAAAATTTTCACGATGGAAATGGAAGTCATTGAGTGGCTTATTCGACAGTTACTGACATACCCTGTTATTTCGACAGTTTCCGCAACCTCGAACCACCGACATCCTTTTCGGAGTATTTGGGCCCCGTTAAATACAATTACGACAGGGTGCAACATT
>JAHWFP010017368.1:125396-135920 GCA_023313725.1 Lithobius niger | reverse complement strand
ATTTCTGTTTATTTTTTTCTAAGTTTCTCGTGCAAGGGATATGATTATGAAAATATTTTAAGACAGTTAGCTTTTTAACTCGGTTATCCCCATTGTTCTTCGTACGGATTGGTATATGCTCTCTGCTTTGACCATGGTATACAACGAGTCTTGGTTAGGTATATATCTATCTAGTAATCTTAATCCTCCATGCTTGCCGTATCAGCCATTATATAAATCACGTGACCATCGCGCACAATGATCGGTATTTCCGTTATACTTTGAGTTGATGGTTGGAGAAGTCTCTCGAAACCGAGATAAACTTGAAATCCTTTGTCTTTGGGTACACTTTCCGACAAATCAAAAAACTTAGTTATTAAACACCGTATCTTTATATCTGGAGGGTCTGAACTAGATATATAGTATTCGCTACTTCCTATATTCATTCCCAGGATATACCAACCGGATGTTGATAAGTAGTATTGGCGAGGATAGTTATTGTTACACGTGAAAAAGTGACCTTTAGGGTAAGGACTAGTTCCGCAAAAAGTAACTATACAGTCGATACGTGGATTTATTTATCTTTCCATCACAAAACCGACGTTTTCTAAATGTTTCTTTGCTTCCTCCACGTCTGGTGGGAGTTTTTTTTCTACGTTTAAAGAAACCATTCGACTGTCGACGTAACCCTTAGTAGCCACGTCGTGTTCCGCGGTTGGAGGGAGCGTAGATTTGATTCGTCTATTTTTTGCATCGAGTACCCTATCCTCATCCTCGTTCAACGCAGTTTTAAGTTTGTCTATTTCGTAGGCTTCTCTAATAACCTCGAAGAAATAGTCTCTATTAACAGCTTCCGAAGGGCTTTGGGGGTTCGCCAGGTTAGTGATTCGTTTATTTTTTGCGTCAAATATGCCGCGAGAGTCCATGATCAAGGCATTGTCAAGTTTGGTTTCTAATTCGTTTATACCGAGAAGCTTCGCGTCGACGTATTCTTTATTCGCGGCATCCTTAGATTGTGTGGGGGACGCAAGGTCCTTGATTCGCTTATTTTTTTGCATCGAGCAGTCCATCGGGACCTTCCTTCAAAGCGTAACCGAGTTTGGTTTCCACTTCGTTTATGACGAGAAGCTTCGCGTCGACGTATTCTTTATTCACCGCATCTTTAGATTGTGCGGGAGATGCCAGATCCTTGATTCGTCTATCTTTCGCATCGAGTTGACCATCGGCACTTTCCTCCAACGTAGTTTTTAAATTTTTTACATCTGTCAACTGAGAATAAGTAACCGCATCTTCGGGATCTATACCAGCAGCAAGATTAGTTAAGCGATTCATTCGCATGTCCGATACAGTTTTTGAATCGACGTAATCCTTAGTCGCCGCATCCTTAGATTGCGAGGGAGTTTCGAGATCTTTAATACGTTTCTTTTCAGCGTTAAAATGTCGATCCGCATCCTTCTTCAATCCTACGTCGGTTTTAAATTTTTTTACGTCGTTTTCTAATTCGGGAAATTGGGAATAAATTACGACATCTTCTGGTTCTGTAGCAGCTCCGACTTTAGTAAGTCGCTTATTCTGCATGTCGTAATCATGGTTCAGGTCTAATATAAATCCTATACCCGGAATTCCTTTCACATCTCTTTGCGTTCGTTTCAAAGACTGTCCAAATTTATTAACCGGCATTTTGACGATTCTTTTTTTTATAAATAAACAAAAGGAATAAGAAATTTCAACAGTGTTTCATTCTACCTGGTACGGAAATCTTTCGAGTCTGTTGCAATCAAGTTCTCTAGAAGTTAAGACGGAAAATGCGACGAATTTAAAAAATGGAGTAAAGTACGTCTTATCTCCTTCCGTAGAATTCGAGGATTTAAAAGGAATAGGTTCTCCCATTTTGAACAAAGCTTCCAGGTGTAAGGGATGGATTTCTCCGTTGACCCCCGAATCTCAAACCGCGATGAAAAATCTTAAACGATACATCTGCGTAAAATTAGAAATTGAAACCAACGAGAGAAACCCGTTTCTTTGACAATGTTCAGTTACCCCAATTACTCGCACCCAGCTTCCACCCTGTCAAAAGGCAGACGGTGAGTCGGATAAGCCGCTATGTCTCAGAACGTTGGTGTGCAACAACATCCACAAAACTAAAGGAAAACTTAACAAAAACGTTATAGAAAAACCGTTGTTTAACTTGGCTCCGTGCGAAAGTATGTCCTTGTCGGAAGTTAGTGATAAAATCAACTCCGTGTACATCAGCAACGACGCTCCCAGAACCGTAAAACTTTGGTGTAACGTAGATTACGGAGTCGTCGAATCTAATACATGCGACGATAAGTTTTCGGACAAAGACTTTATGAGTTTGATTTCTAAATAAGAAAAAAAACGATGGATATTCAAAATTACGATTTCTTCGTACCGATCAAGAAACCTAAAAATCACCCATTTCTACCTTCAAACATAAGATGCCTGATTATAGGACCGGCAAACTGCGGGAAGACTAACTTACTGTTTAATTTTATCTGTAACGAGGGATGGTTGGATTACGACAGCTTATACGTGTACAGCAAAACTCTGTGTCAAGCGAAATACCGAGCTTTACAGTCTATATTTTACGAAATTGAGGGAACCATAGGGCGGGAGATAGCGAGTTTTCACGATTCTCAAAACGATTTAATTCCTCCCGAGGAGTTGGACACCAAGTTTCGTAATCTCATGGTTTTTGACGATGTTCTTTTAGACAAACAAAAAAACAGAACGTTTCTTTGCTCAAGGCCGTCATTCGAACGCCGACGGTTTTTATTGCAGTCAGTCTTTTACCAGAATTCCCAAACAAGTGGTTAGAGATAACGCCAATTTATTCATCGTATTTCCCGTGAAAGATTTAAACCTGAAACATTTATACAAAAATCACGTCGGTCCGAACATGGAATTTTCGGAGTTTAAAACGTTGCGTAGAACGTGTTGGGACGATCCGTACGGGTTTTTATCGATCGACAAAACGTTAAACGAGGGACGTTACAAACGTACGTTTTCTTTCGATGATAAAAACAAACGAAAGAAAAAAAGATAACATGGAAAAGAAACGTGAAATAGTAAATCTCAAAAAAAGTTTACGGGAAAATTTTTTGAATCAACTTTTGGTCGAAAGAGATCAAGAAGAATCTTTACAAGAATTTTTTTAACCTGTCGTGAGTACTTTGAAACCTACCGTTGTTAATCCACCACCACCCGTAGTGAGTCCTGCGAAACCTATTGCCGGTTTTCCAACGAGAAAACGACTAAAACGTATACGAATTATTACTCCCATAAAAAAAACTTATAAATCCGAGGATGAAGATGATAAAGAGTGGGAAACCACGGTGAACGAGACAGAGAAGTTTGAATCGCCGAAACCTGGACCATTCAACTCCGATAGTGCGAGATCCCAATCTTTCCGAATACTCAACTCTCGCTCCAGCTACGCGAACCGAATATGCATCTATCAGTACGGGTTTGAAAGTCACCCCCACACTTTCGGCAATACAAAACAGACGCGTGTCGACGCCTCCAGAACTTCCAAATTTCCCAACCCTCAGATCTTTGGATAGTCTGTTACCTGGCCAAGTCATAGGCCAAACGGCGAAATATTTCCTGATGAAATTTTTCCAAAATTTTTTCAGACTGATCCTGTCTTCGGACTGCATACGACATGAAAACTGGAGAAATGAGCATTGCTAATAAACCCGTAAACATATTCGAGAATGACATAGTGGTCAGTGGTAATCAGTACGCGGGAAGACGAGGACTTTGGAGTTTGCTGGTTTTCAAGGATTTGAAGGAACCGTCGTACGCTTCCGAAGTCAAGGCAAGTTACGCTTCTCTTTTAAAAAACACGCACGCTATCTACCAAAACAAAGATCCGGGAACTCGAAAACCTAAGTCGAATCGTAGTGCCAAGTACGTGTCGCTAATTGGTCCTATCTGGGAGGACATGAAAACGAAGAAAAAGGAGAATTGGTATGGTAAAAAAAACTGGGAACAGGGTGGATTACAGGTACTATGACGATCCTAACGATCTGGTCGAAAGACTGAGGCTTTTGTACGGGTCAGCCCAAGCGGGTCACGACGGTCACAGGAATGAAATGATTGAAATTATATCAGAATTGGAACAACGACGGGTCATCACCGCCCGAGAAAAAAGAACGCTTATCAGAATTTAGGTTTACGATAAAAAAAAATTTATTATAATAAAAAAGAGCCAAGATGAAGTATTGCGTGAAATGTAAACGATCCACAACTAACTGGTCTGAACCTCCTACTATTATTACGTTGAAAAATAACAGAAGCATGGAAGTCTACTTTAGCGAAGTGTGCGGAACGAAAAGAGCTTCCTTCATCAAGTCTGGGAAAGGGATCGTAAATAAAATTATAGACCATTTACCAGTAGAAGTACATTTACCCAGATATCAATGTTATCGGAGATTAGCTACAGGGGATCCTGGAATAAATAAACTGGATGAGGCGTGTAAATAACACAACATCGCCTACTCAAAAAGCTCAAATTTAAATGACGGCACGTCGCCGATGAAATTCTTATATCTAAAGCTCGAAAAGTACGTAAGGATCCTTCGACCTCTTGGAGAGAAAAATTGGCCGGTGCGATCGTTAAAATAATCATGGGGACGAAGCTCAAGTTCGGAATGGGAAGAAAAAAAACGAAATGGATCAACTCGTAAACGAACTCTACAAACCGACGCGGAAACATTTTCCGAGGCGGAAAGTGATTGTGCGGAGTCTGAATGATCTATGGCAAGCGGACTTGGTGGAAATGATACCTTACACTTACGTTAATAAAGGATTTAACTACCTGCTGACTTGCATTAATGTCATGTCCAAGTTTTCTTGGGCCATTCCCCTTAAATCAAAATCCGTTGTAGTCGTTACGGAAGCATTTAAAAAGATACTCTAAGGAACGACACCCCCTAAAAATTTACAAGTTGATTTAGGCAGTGAATTCTACAATAAAAACTTTAAAGCGCTCCTTAAACGTCACAACATCAACATGTGCTCTACCCACTCTGAGAAGAAAGCGAGCGTTGTAGAACGTTTCAACAGAACGTTGAAAACTCGCATGTGGAAACGATTCACCAAGCAGGGGAACTACCAATGGATACACATTATTGACGAGTTAGTTTCACGGTATAATGACATGGTTCACTCCACATCTAAAATAAAACCGTTGGAAGTAACCAGACGTCACGAATCGTCACTGAAAATTAAACCAAAACAATCGTTGAAAAAACCCAACTTTGTTGTAGGAAATAAAGTCACAATTTCTAAAGTTAAGAAAATTTTTGATAAAGGGTATTTACAAAATTTTACTAACGAAGTTTTCACAATACGTAAAGTCAAAAAAATCAAACCTGTTACTTATCTATTAAATGACGAATTGAATGAACCGGTGCTCGGAGGTTTCTACGAACAAGAAATTAAAAAAACTCTCGTCCCCGATTTATTTTTAGTGGAGAAAGTATTAAGACGAAAGAAAGGTACAGATGGGAAAATGCTCTACTTTGTTAAGTGGAAGGTATGTGATTCAAAATTTAATAGCTGGACTGATAACATAAGCACTTTATCTTTTTAAATACTTTCTACTTGATTTTCAAGTACAACAGATCATAATATTAGCAGTTCATCTGAATATTAATTTTCTTTTATCAATTTTCTTCTTTTAGCGGCGGGCATTTTCTCCAATCTAGCTTTTCTCTGTTCGACAGTTTCCATCGCACGTTTCTTACGAGAAGCAGCGACTCTTTTCCTCTTATTAGCCACTATTTTTTCTTCTTCGCTTCGTTTTGGTATTTCAGTGGCTGATGCTTCTTCCTCCTCATCTTTCACCAGCGAAGCTTGCTCTTCAGCTTCTTCATCCTTCATCGGATCGATTATATCATTTATAAAATCATACGCTATACCCGTTCTGTAGAAACCGTGCGCTAACGTATGTATTCCATCGTCCAACACGAATCTCTTATCGTCGTAAGGAGATACTGAAGATTTTGAAATTTCAACCGTAGCGAGCTGATGATCCTTACTTTGAATGCTCATCCACGTGACTTTCGACGATGTTTTCGAAAATAGCGCTTTTTGTAGTCTTCGTGACTGAGACTTTTTCGGATAAAGGCTTTACTAATCCCTTTAGCCTTTCTAATACTCTCTTCCCCTACTAAAACTTGACGCATGAACTCGTAGTGAAATTCATACATTGTGAGTTTGGAAAGTTCGAGAATGCAGAAAGCGGAATACGTAGGTAAATCGCACTTGATGTTACGAAGTCTCAAGTTTACCTGTATGAGATTTTCGTTGAGGATCTTGAACGAATCCGCGTGTGGCAGAGTGCTGTACTTGACAGATTTTTTTTGATTATTGGAGAACTTCACGGATAAATACCCCGATTTGTTTTCCATCGTTTTTCCAAATACCAAATTATTTTTCAGTTTGAAAAAATCTTTTTCGAACGTCGTCGTTGCGAGTTGACGTTTCTCGGTGTTAAATTCTATGTAAGATTTTAGCCATTGCTTCTGACGAAATTTTAGAATTCTGTGAATACGTTTCAAAATTAAACCGTGCTTCAAGTAGAATTGTAAATTCCTGTAATGAACTAAGTAGTTTTTCTTCGGGAGCAGATTTGTTGTCAGTTTGGAAGTAGAAACGATCTTCTTGTTTCCTGCCATTTCTTTCATAAAGGGAGACACGAGTTTCGGCATTATTTTAAACTTTTCCGGTGCTAAAGGATAATCGTTGTGATCGTCGTGTAGCTCGGGCGGATAGTCCAAGTTCACTTCCAATATACAGGGTGTTTCAAAAAAAAACGCTACACGTCGGTGGCGAATTTTTCTAAGTCCAACAACCATTCCTCGTCACTATAACCCTTATCCATGACCTCAGTAAAGAAATCATGAAAGTTATTCCTGACCACAGAAAAGAAAGCTTTTGTTTGCTTTTCAAATAAGAACGCAAAAGGTAACAAAAGCATGGACAACCCTGTTTGGTGGGGGGGATAGGGGGAGGGGTAGGGGGCAAAACAAACAAAAAAAGCCAATAATTAGATTTCAAGTAACAAGAAAAAGAAACATTTATTTGGCTAAATAGCAGTAAATAATAGCTAAATGAAGGCTATTACGGTAGTTGGATTCCAAATAAAAACGCAAAAAGAAAAATCGCATGTGGCCACCCTGGTTGGTGGGAGGGGGGAGGGGGAACAAAACAAACCAATAAAAGCCCATAATTAGATTTCAAGAAAAGAAAACCTTGTTTGGCCATAAAGCAAAATAGCTAAAATAAAGGCTTTTACGTAATTTAGATTCCAAATAAAAACACAAAAGGAACAAACGCATGTGCCAACTCTGGTTGGTTGGGGATAGGGAGGGGGGGGGAAGAGACCAAAACAAACAATATGTGCATTTATTTTTTAATTTCAAATAGAAAGAAACAATAAAGCATTTATTTGGCCTTCAAATAAAATAGTTAAAATAAATGCATTTGCAATATTTGGATTTCAAATAACAATTCGCAAAACGAACGTATCCACGCCTTAGACGAAGATGATCCCGATCGACACATCCAGTTCTGTGAGGAATTCCAAGATTTCAATTAATAATAAAGCAAAAGAAAAAGCACATGTGGCACCCTGGGTGGGGGGGGGGGAAGGGGGTGAGGACTTTGCCACGGTCCCTCGTCCCATTGCAGGGCCAGATAGGCTAACCACTAGAAGGCAGACGTTTGACATTTTGTTTCAAATCCAGTTATAACGTAAATTAAATCCATCATTAAGGTTTAGAGACAAAGAAAGATGTTCCAGGTGATGAATCATGAACGAAGGTGCTCGAACTGTCCTCCTCCAGCAACGATACACTCACCACATCTGAGCATATTCTCCTGCATAAGTCAGGATTAAATGTCTCAAATGCAGCAGTAATGAGAACCTGCAGTGTTGCAATATCCTGGGCTAGTCGAATGTACACCAAATCCCGTATACTATTCCCCACACACTAAAGTCCATAGGCGTCAGATTGCACAAACGCGCGGGCCATTCCATCGCACCTCTTCTACCAATCCTGCTGTTGGGATATTGGTCATCAGGAAGGTCTCGCACCTGTGTTGCATAGTGCGGTGAAGCACCATCTAGTTGGAAAATAATATCTGCGGGACACTTTTCCAGCACAGCTTCCAGAATCCTGTCTTTTAGCAGCTAACGATATACTGCACCATTGATTGTTCCATCAAGGAAGAATGGTCCAATGAGGGCCCCCCCCCCCCCCCAGCCCACATTGATGCCAGGCGACGGCATGAATGCCGCCATAGTGACGTGTGGTTTGTCATCACTGTAAAATATACAGTTGTGACGATTAACTCTGCCATTCAGATGAAACTTGGCTTCATCGGAGTATAATATCTGTTCCAAGTTCTGTGGATCATCTGCAAGGAAATCTAGGAATTCTTCGCAGAACTGAATGCGTCGATCGGGATCATCTTCGTTTAAGGCGTGGATACGCCGTGGCGGTACACCTTCAAGCCTACGTCCTTAATTAGCCTGTTGACTGAAGGCAGTGACACACCCGTTTGCCGTTCCAACTGACGCTGGGACGTCGTTGGTTCATCAAGCAACGCGTGGTGGATTTCGGCGGCATTTTCAATCGTTCGTGCCATTCGTTTACGGCCAGAATGGCCCTTATGTTTATTTTCCACAGAACCTGTGGTTTCAAATTTCTCCACCAAATGTGCCACTGTAGACCGGCATGGAGGTGGCTGAGATACGTAGCCTACCGCTTCACCAAAACGGCCTGATATCATATCGTTTTGGTAATACCATTTAATAATATTGATACGTTGGTGTAGGCTTGCGTGGCATGTCGTTATGGAATACAAAAAGAACGAGTGATATCGAAGGAAGCGAATACAAACAGAACAAACTGTATCGGATGATACATATCAGATTGTATGCACCTAACTACTGTTACGTCCAAGTGTAGGGACCAACCAGTACTACAGTATACTACACATCACACAATAGTGCATGCCCTGGGGACATCAGGTCACATGCCTCACAACTTTGCGTGCAACGGCAGTACAGCTGAAGGGCATTAACCAAGGTTACTAAATCGGTAATTAAACTCAGCCAATTACAGTAAGTACAGTACTGTAAACTGGGAACTCCTGTCGCATAACGTTACTAGGCCTTTTATGCAGCAAGTGGTGTGGTGATTAGATGTGAATACTGGTTAGTTGTTAATTCAGTATGTAAATTGGGCGCAGGGCCGTAACCAGCAACCCCGCAGTCCCCGCACGTGCGGGAGTTTTGCCTACTGGGCCGAAGAGCATGAAACACGATGAGGCCTTTACTAGTGGACTATTGCGCTGATATTTGTTTACAAATTCGTGCTAAGTTCAGTTCCAGAGAACCATGTAGCCGTAGAAAGGTTAAGGTTTCAAATGAAAGAGCATTCTTTCTAGTTCCTGTTGGCCTAAGCGACGTAAAAATGACCTGTTTATGCATAAAGCTTACTGTTTGGAAGCAGTTAATGATTACATTTAAGATTTGTTTGCCAGATAACAACAAAATTGTAAGCCCAAACACGATAAAATGGTTACATTATTTCGAAACGTCAGTTTCAGGAGCAGAGTTAAATTGTTGAACACATAGTCGTAAAATAAATCGTGCTGATTGTTAATTTTAAAAAAAGTGGAAAACAAATTAAACTAGTTATGTTAAAAAAAACAAGCTTAACGGTATTAAAAAAGAAATACAATTTCAATAGCAACGAAGCGCCATCCTCTGCCTCACAATTGTAAAGCATACACCTTTTTCCTAGTTAACGTATGGTTACATTCGCTTGACAAAAAAAAGTGTTTAAAATAAAATTCAGTTTCACAGGGATTTGCTTTAATTTTTTTTTATTTGCAATTCCACTTGTAATTTTACTTGCAATTGTTTCTGTGGGTAAGTATTTTTTTTTATTGTGGCGAATAGGATTTTCTTTTCTTTATTTTTTTGGAGCCGAGGGGGGGGGGGTCTCTCTTCATTTTAATTCTAGTGCGGGGGTATATACAATTTCCTGGCTACTGCCCTGATTGGGCGATTCGATTTCTACAGAGTATCAGGGATAAGAGGCCGCAGAAGCTACGTTGTACTGCGCCCGTACAAGTGGCTTCCCCCCATCATCAAGGGTTCCCACATGCGTTTTTTCCTTTTGCGTTGTTATTTTGGAATCCAAATACTGTAAAAGCCTTTAATTTAGCTATTTTGCTTGATGGCCAAATAAATGTTTTTATTTGTTCTTGCTTGAAATCTAATTATGGGCTTTTGTTGTTTGCTTTGGTCCCTACCCCCCCACCAACCAGGGTTGCCACATGCGTTTTTTCCTTTTGTGTTTTATTTGGAATTCAAATACTGTAAAAGTCTTTACTTTAGCTGTTTTGCTTGATTACCAATTAAATGGATTTTTTTTTTGCCTGAAATCTAATTATGGGCATTTATTGTTTGTTTTGTCTCCCCCCCCCCCCACACACACA
>JAHWFP010017368.1:29614-120396 GCA_023313725.1 Lithobius niger | reverse complement strand
TGGCACAGTAATGAGTATTTCCTTTTTCGTCGGCTATTAGTAACAGGTCAATTAGTTCTCCTTCCATATTTTTGTTCACTCTCACCCTATCGATCCCTTGTAAGAAATTACGTTAATGGACAAATTGTTGACTCGTTCGAAGGAATCAATTTGCCGTAGGCTCACGGGGAACGTCAACATGGAATGGTCTACGGTATTCAAAAATGGTTCGTAATATTTAACTTCGGTTTCGTAGCACTTCATTTTAGCGGCTAAAACGGAATATAGAAAGCACTTTTCGTCAGAATTTTCCACATTCACTATTACTTCGCTTTTCTTGCGTAGTGCACTCGGCAAGGGTAAGAAAGAACTAGGGCAAAAAGGATTGATTTTTGCCACTTTTACGGTTATACCCCAAACTTTCAAAAAGCGCCAACCACTACCTTTTTCTTCGAAAGTTTCGACTGACTGTTGTATTTTTTTGCAAGAAACCTCCAAGATTTCCGACACATCAGAGTCATTGTAAATAGCTGTATAGAGGGACCAGAAATAGGCTTGCACGGTGTTGGAATCCCTGGTAAAATCTGCCTCTAAACACAGTTGAAATTTACAATTGGTCAGTTGATCCATGCAAGTCGTGATAAGATATTTAAGCGCACAATACAGTAGATTGAGCGCTCGAGATGAATCGAGACATTCAATTTTACGGAAATAAATTCCATGCGTATCATCATGCACCAACTTGCACCTTACTTCACCTTCAATATCTTTCAAATCTTTTTCGAAGAGTAAACACTCTGGTCGAAGATTGGATCGATGATTGGGAAGATGATGGATCAAATCTTGCTGAGTTGTGTAGCCCTTTCCACAGTATTCACACGTAAACAATGATTTTGAATTCATTTTCTTTTTCTTGAAAGAAAAATCGTTCTTTCCGTTTATTATTATTCTTTTATTATATACGAAATAATTTCCCCCCCCCCCCAAAAAAAAAAAAACACGAGGAAAAAATGAGGAAATAAATTGGAGTTCCTAAAAATAAGACGAATTAGAATTTAGAATATTCCTTACAAAGGACTAACAAAATAAATGGAAATTTTTTACATTTTATTTCTCGACCCTACACGGGGAATTACTACAACCCAAACGGGAAGTTACTATCAACCCATAAAGGGGAGTTACTGCCACCTTAGAGGGGAGTTACTACCACTCGAGAGGGGAGCCAGTAGTGGAGATTCCCTACTCATATGGTGCATGTAGCCCTGCCCAACTGCAACAGGGTTGGGAGGCCGTGTGTTCGAGTCTAGAACTGCATCTGGACTGAATTTCCCTCGTCTGATCTCACCTTATATAGGACCCTCCTCAAAAATTTATTTTTATATTTTGGAACTGCACCAACTTTTTTTTATTTTTGGAACCGTGCCAATTTTTTTATTTTTTTGGAACTGCGCCTACTTATTTATATTTGGAACTGTGCCAACGTTATTAGTGTGATGCATCATGGGAAATATTTTCCCTATATAAGGAAAAATCCGACGAAGAAAATTCAGTCCAGATGCAGTTCTGGACTTAAACACACGGCCTCCCAGCCTTGGCGCAGTTGGGTAGAGCTATATGCAGCATATTAGAAGTTGAACATATGATAGATATGGTGCATGTAGCCCTGCCCAACTGCACCAAGGCTGGGAGGCCGTGTGTTCGAGTCCAGAACTACATCTGGACTGAATTTTCTCGAATTTTGTTTTGAGACTTAACTCACTGGACTGACCGTAATGGTTATGGGTGTAAACTTACAAAAATGTACTTTAAAAATCAACTATAACTCTCAATACATCAGTTTGGTTCAAAACACTCTCCACTAATAATAAACTCACCGCGTCACTAAGACTAATATCCTTTATATCACACAAAACACAAACTTAGTACAAATCCAAGGAGTGATGTCATAACCGGAAGTGACGTCATAACAGGAAGTGATATAACAGGAAGTGACATCATACAGAAAGGGATGTCATAACAGGAAGTGATGTCATAACAGAAAGTGATGTAATAACAGGAAGTTATGTCATAACAGGAAGTGACGTCATACAGGAAGTGATGTCGCAACAGGAAGTGATGTCATAACAGGAAGTGAGTAGTAGGAAAATGCGTTTGGCAGACTCAGAGGACAGACAGAGAAGATGCCCCCCCCCATCGGAAGTGCCGTTATTTCCCAAGCGGTTGGTTGTCATGGTAACCGGAAGCGGAAGTGCCACTGTTTTGAATGACGTCACATCCTGTTGGAAGCTGAACCGGAAATGCCTCCATCTTGGCCCGGAACTGCCACCGTTTTTCTAAGATGCAGTTTCAATTTCAGTTTCAATTTCCGAAATTATTTAAAATGCCCATAACCCGGTAACCGTCGGTCCTAGAGCAAAACGGAGCGAAATTTGGCCCCCGCCCACACTTGGCCTCACGTATCAGTTGGCCCGGTCAAAAATTGTTTTGAGCGAAACCGTTCGGGATTTGGCTTCCCTGGGCCGTGCCCTACATGTCGCCCACCCCGGAAATCGGGTACCTCGAATTTCGGCAAGTTAGCCCACCCTGATGACTCGAGAATAAAGACACTTTCCCACCATCCTCCTCATCAACAAAAACGAAAAAAAAAGTACTAAAAGGCACCCTACTCCATATTGATATCATCACGTGATCGGAAGTGACGTCATTACCCCCATTTTGATCACGTGATCGGAAGTGACGTCATAGAAGATAACAAAAGCACTTTCCAACCCTCCTCCAGACTGACAAAAAAACGAATAAAAGGTAGCAAAAGGCACCCTCCTCCAGATTGACGAAAAACCGGAACTGACGTCCCCACTTTTCATCTTATGACCGGAAGTGCATCATTACCCCCACTTTGATCACATGACCGGAAGTGACATCATAGGAGGAAGCAAAACATACTTTCCCACCCTCCTCCAGATCGATGAAAACCGGTAAACAGATAGTAAAAACCACTTTTCCACCCTCCTCCAGATTGACGAAAAATGGAAGAGACACCATTACCCCCCACTTTTCATTACCCCCCACTTTTCATCAGGAAGTGCATTATTACCCCCACTTATCAGGTTACCAGAAGTGGGGGGTATATATGTAACCGAATATCGTATTTTACCACTACTGCTGTTCAGCAATTACTAAAGTGGTGCTACCCACAGACACCACAGTCACCCCCAAGAAAATAGATGACTGCTTCTTACCATTCTACATAGCTTTCTATATACAAAGAAAACCAAGTATGTACACATTTCCCCCCTTATAAAACTATGTATCTACTCCTGTAAACAATGGCTTTTTAAATCCACAAAAAACACTTACCAATCATACCTTTCATGTTAGTACTTAATGATATTTAGTGTGTCTACTCTAATACCCTGTCCCCCCAAAAAAATAATTATTCGATCAACCACTGTAGACAACATCACGAATAATCCATAAGAACAGGAGAGAAAAACACCAAAAACAAGGCAAACTAAGCAAGAAATGAAAATAAATCATAAGAGTGGCTGCCTGACATCTAAAGGTAATACTAAGCCAGATGATCAAAGGTTTAAACGCTGTGGCTCTTTCACAATTCTACTGGAACGACGCACCGGAACAGGAATTTCCGTTCCACGGACAGTTTGTGAAACAGCTCCCCCAGCCTCACGGACAGTTTGTGGATTTGGTAAATCCTCGCGTTGTAGAATCGGCATGGCATCAGGGGCGGCTACGCTACGGCGGTGCACACCTCTAACCCCAGGCTACAACACAGTCACAGGCACAGCTGGCGACTCAACGACGACCGAATCTTGAAGAGCTGCAGTCCGTTCGCTCTTAGCCGATCTTGACGCCGATTCACTCGCATTTCCAGACAACTCGCGCAGTACGGTGACTCCCTATCGTGGCCGAAACAAGTGATTTTCGCACCAGCGCTGCGCCGGATCGGAAACGGAAACAGCGGTATCAATTCGAAACGATGCTGACGACACATTTGGCACAAATTTTGACATGTGTTCCGCCGATTTTGGTATGTTTTCCGACAATTTTGACGTATATTCCGCCATTTGACGCTTGCGCAATTGATTTGCGTGCCTTCTCCAAACCTCACCGGTTTTTATTTTGACAGAATAACGACAACTTGAATCGACTTCAATCACCGTTGCTTCAAGGCATCTGGTCTTGGAATTAACACGATAGTCTCTAGCGAAAACATGTTGGTTCAGTGCATAAATTTTATCACGCTTATGTGCAGTTGGTTTTAGCTGACGCAATTGTGATTTTTCGACTTTGTCATTTTCGTTAGGCACCAACAACGATAGACGTATTTTCGGGTTTCTGCCAAAAAACAATTTAGCTGGGCCTATCCCTGAAGTACAATGTGAAATGCTACCGGCTTGTGTTAGGAAATTTAGCAGTCCATTTTCAACGCTCAGGCCTTCACAAATACTCACTTTTAAAGACCTTTTGAAACTTTTAACAAGATTCTCAGCTGCACCATTGCTCACTGGATAAAACGGAATATTTCGGATGTGTTTGATGCCATTCTCAGCTAGAAAATTTTCCATTTCGGCACTTACGAAATTCGGTCCATTGCCAGACACGATTGTTGAACATAACTCGTAAGTAGAAAATAATTCACGGATTATTTTGATGATACTTGTACTTGTTGTGCTGTTCATTTCAAATACGAACGGAAATTTGGAATAGGCATCAAGCACAAGCAAAAACATTCTTTCCCCAAAACATGGGGCAGCAAAATCCACATGAAAACGTTGCCAAGCTGTTACTGGTCTCTTCCAAACGTGTTTACGGCCAGTTACATCTCCATCCCTATTTAATTGACATGGATTACAAATTTTCACAGTTTTTTCCAGGTCGGCATCAATACCTGGCCACCAGACTCTAAAACGGGTGAGCGCTTTTATGCGAACAATGCCGCAATGTCCACTGTGTAATTCAGATAGAACATGCGGTCTCAAAACCTCTGGAATGACCAAACGATGTCCCCAAAATACTGCACGACCCTGTAGAGATAGCTTCAAACATCGCACAAAATAGGGTTTCAAAAACTCATTGTCAACTCTGTCTGGCCAGCCATCCAACGTGTAACGATAAACTGTTGCTAGCAATTTATCTTACATAGTAAATTTCTCCAGCTGGTCCGACAGAATGGGCAACGAATCCATGACCTTTAGATTCATAACCGTGTAACCAGGCACTTTTTCATTAGAAGGCGGTTCATATGGCAGTGGCATTCTGGACAAAAAATCTGCAGTTAAATTTTCTTTACCTGGGATGTGTTGCAACTCAAAATGGTAGCCATTTAGGTATAACGCCCAACGCTGAATCCACGCGGCCGCCATAGCTGGGAAAGTAAAGCTTTTTGGTCTGTCTGCAATATAAACTTCCTTCCATACAAAAACTGATGGAAACGCTTAACCCCAAAGACTATCAAAAGTGCCTCTCAAATCCTATAGGCCTGTCAGTGCCATCAGCCATGGTATGCATCAACGAGGCCCCAACCCCGACGGGAGACGCGTCGCAAACCAGTTTAAGTGGTAGATTAGGGTCATAATGCCCCAGAACTTTAGATTCCAAAAATGCATTATTAGCGTTCCTCACGGCATCTGCACAATCAAGTGTCCAGAGCCATGGATTTTTTGAAGAAAGAAGCCTATTTAAGGGAGCCAACAGAGTTGCCAAATGTGTGACTAATTTTCCATATTGGTTCATAAACCCCAAATAAGACTTCAATTCTGAGACATTCTTAGGTTCCGGAGCCAACCTGATAGCATCCAAAACTTCTGTAAGGTTAGACATTCATCTTTGTTGATTTTGAAGCCTAAGTATTTAATTTCGGACTTATTAAACTGTCGCTTTGCCTTTTTGACTTTGACACTATTTTCCTGCAGAGCAGAACATACTTTTATCAAAGCGGCATCATGCACCTTTCCTTTTCCTGCGACTAAAATGTCATCACTAAAGGGTTGTGACTCACGTACATCCCTTAAAACGTATTCAATACGTTTCTGGAAAATTCCAGGTTAACTTGCCAATCCAAAAGGGACTCTCTGCCACCGGAATAACCCTTTACAAGTTGAAATTGTAAGGGCGGGTTTAGGGCCTTCATCAAGTTCTACCTGCAGGAAAGCGTCAGATAGATCAATAATCGATAATTTGTCACACCCTGAAAGCTTTCCAAACAATTCTTTCGCACGCGGAACGGGGACGTACTCAATTTCTGACTTCGATGTTACGTTATAGTCCCCTACTATCCTAACGTTCCCGTTATGTTTGAACACAAGTACTGTAGGTGTGGCCCAAGCAGAACAGTCTACTGGTTTCAAGATCCCCTCCCAAACCAGGCGGTCGATTTCAGCTCCGACCTTTTCCCTTACTGCTAAAGGGACGGGTCGGGCTTTGCAATATTTAGGTTTGAATCCAGCTTCAAGCCTAATACTGGCTTTGTAATCTTTAAACTTTCCAAGACCTGGGGAAAACAGGTTGGGGAAACGAGAAAAAATGTCATCGTCAGTAGCAAGCTTCACATCTTCTGTAACCAATTCAGGACCGTTGACCTGTAAATTGAAGAACTGACTCAGGCTTAGGTTGAACTTTTGAATCCAGCCTTTCCCAAGAAGAGCCGGCTGATTACCCGGTGCAACAGTGGCACACAAGGTTTCAGTTTGTTCATTTAATTTAACGTTAAGTTTAATTACTCCTAGAGGTCTTACTACCTCGCCCACCCAAGACTTTAACGTAATGGAAGTAAGGCTTAACTTAAAATTAGGAAAATAAGTCTTATACCAACCAAGGGGTATCAAAGTTGAATCGCAACCTGAGTCTACTTCAAGTGGTAATTTGTGATCGTTTAACTCGCACTGTACAATCCATTTATTAGAATTAACATGCGAACAAGTCATAGCATGAATATTAGAGCTCAAACTCTCATCTGACTCCTGACAAGTGGCGTCTGAATCAGAATTTGCCGATTCCTCAACTACTACGTGTGCCCTCTTTTTAGAGTACTTATGGTTTTTCCTTTTACCGTCACTGTTTGCCATCTTTGGCTTAGAAGAGGTGGAGATCGCAGTGCTTGTGGCGCCCTGCTTTCCTGACTTGCACATACGCCTAAGATGTCCCATCTCTTCGCAAATTGAGCAAATTGATTTCCTCCATTTGCACTCAGGACGGATGTGGTTTTCGTATCCACAACAGTAGCACATTTTATTACTTATAAACTTAGAAGGACGCTTACTCTTTACTTGATAAGTAGATGAAGCTTGAAACCTTGAAACATTGGCCTCTGCTCTGTCTTGAGCAAGAGCAATTTTACAGGCCTCATCAAAAGTGACCAGTGCCGGATCCATTGACATCAGCTTCTCTTGCGTTTTCACATTTTTAATGCCCGCAAGGCATCTTTCAAAATGTCACCATACTCACAATTAAGAGTTAAACACTGAGTTCAGTTAAATAAGCTGCAACAGACTCCCTCGGTACCTGTTCTCTTTTGAAATAGGCTACCCGCTCAGCAATAAAACTTGGAGCAGGGTCTAAATTGTCCTTAAGTAAAGTATTTATTTCATCCATAGCCTTGGTTGTAGGCGCTATGGGTGCACACAGATTGCGCAACAAACCATAGGTTTTTCGCCCTACACTAGCCAAGAAAATTGGAACTTTCTAATCATCTAGGATATCAAATGCACTGAAATGATTTGCCAATCTTTCATAATAAACAGTCCAGGTTTCTAAAGCAGAGTCAAACTCGTCAAACCTTTTATGAGTCTTGGTAGCAGCCATGTTAGATAAATTTACTAAAACAGCTTGCTCACCACTCAAAGTACCGTTTAAACTACTAACTGTACCCCAGGAATCAGAACTAGAAGTAGAAATATAACTTAGCCGTCTTTCTACCTCAGTTCCATCTGAATTTTTAAACGTCATATCTTCATAGCTCATAAGCGCAAGAAAAATTAACAAAACTAGGTTAAACCACATTCAAATGGTATCTTCCCACTAAGTTTAAATTAATTTCAACGTTAAATTTGAAATCACTTGCGTGTTCTCGCTATCTTTCAATATCCACAAAAATAACAAAACACAGCCTAGGCTAATCATTTTGTGACAGCTATGTCACTCAAAAGTGGAGTAGCAAATTCCATTTTTTAAATGTAACAAATTTAAATAAACCTCTCACTGTTTCATAAATTTAGTTACCTTAGTCTAGCTATTTTTACATTCTTACTTGTGCAATAATTGAATCTTAGCTTTTAACACAGCAAACCACTTAATTACAAAACAGAATCAAAATTCACTATTTGCTTCCTTCATAGCAAACACCATTTACTTGAGCTGTAAATAGGCTATAGAGTTCAAATTTCTTACTGAAACATTTAAACCTGCAAAAGAACAATTTAGCAATTCTATTACTATTGACTTTTACCAAAATTTACTAACTGACTGCCTAATTTTACCCCTAACCCGCCCGCAACATTCCACATTGCCCCTGACACCATGCCATCGGGTCCTCAAAATGTGGGAAAAACTTTTGCAGCATGGGCTTCTTTACCAAACACCTTCTCTGACAATTGTCCAAATTATCAGAAATCCGGAAATCCAGTCCATCCTTCTCCAAGCGTTGGCCAGACGTTGTTGAAGCACAGAACTTGAAATCTTCAGGATACTTTCACCCGCTACCCAAGACCTGCCAAAATCCTGGGAACTCAAGTTACTAGTAGCCTACCAAATTTGGAGGTAAATTGTCATTTAACAATTAATTCTAGAAATGGCCAGGTTCCCCAGGCCTAGATGTACCTGCCTCAGCCATTAATCCCTAGAAATAATTAGAAGGTTTAGTTGTAAATCACCCTCGTCGCCAATGTAGCATATGTGCTAATAATCTAGGGTCCCACCTACACCCTAAGGAGTGCAGAAAGAAGTGACAACTAGCAGCATTATGGGTAGACATCAGGCAGCAGGTGTCACTGCTGGCTGAGACATTATATAGCTTTATTAAACATGCATCTTGGTATGCATCTTGGTATTACCCAAGAAGCAATGCAATCTGTACATAGTTAATTAGGGAAACGTTACTGCCCCTAGTGGTAGGCAGGGCAAAGCTATTCAGCAATTACTAAAGTGGTGCTACCCACAGACACCACAGCTCCTAACATATAAAGGAATTAAAGATGACACGTCGGCTGCCTACAGCGCATTATATAGACAGAGGATGTGCAGACCAGTAGCTCAGTGGGTCCCAAGACTGGCAGACTCCAACAACTTTAAAGCAACATCCGGCCTGCCTTATAACCTTCCGCCTGCCTTATAACACCTACGCGACGATCACATCCGCGTATTTACCACAGCTAAGGTCAACTGAGACAGTAGCTTCGTTACTCGCAGCGAAAAACGTAGCTACTGTCTCAGTTGGCATTGCGCCTAATAGTCCAGCCAGCGTGAACGCATTGATTGTATCGTCAAAAACCGGAATGATTCTTGTATTTTAAAATCACGATTTATAATTTTCTAGACTAGTGTCTTATAATTTTGCTTCGGCGATCTATTGGAATAATTAATTTTAATTTTTACTACATTATAGCCTTTTAGATTTTTGATCTCATAGTAATTACTAGGAAACGATTAAAATTAGTACTGTGCACACACAGGTAAAACTTCAAGGTCATTGTAGGCGCGCGATGCATCATAGCATCATATATGTTCGGGACGAACGTAAATAAAGTTAGTAATATTCAACAGAAAATCTCCTAGACGCCACATTTTAAAACGGATTTTTAGCAAGAGAAAGACTAACGGTAAGTAAATAGACCTTTGGGGCCGTACTTGATGTGGAGGATCGAGAAGAACGGCGCTGGGAGGTATATCCCTTTAATCTCTAGATCAAATAGCAAAACAGAAGGAGAATGCTAAAAACTCAGGTAATGTCATTTTCACTTAGGCAATAGAAACCAAAATCAACCAGGTGGCCCTAGTATTTTGATGTTTTTATCTTGAGAGCGCTTGAATCTGCTTACAAATCTGTTAATATTTTAATTTGTTAAAATTATACTTTGTTGGCCCTTGATAAGTAGATAAGGCAAGATTATACTGGCCATCTCGTTAATGCAGGCTTACTACAGGATCTAAAATTGCATTGAATATGTAAAGCCAGGTAAGGAATAATGACCCAGTGAGGCGATGGTATGCTGTTTTCTATCTTCCATTGTAACGTACGACTGTGCGTTTTAATTTTCGCAGTAGGCAGTTTCTCTCTGTCACCGATGATTTCTTCATAACAAATGTATTTTTTTAATAAATACATTTCTTGTAGCTTTGTCATCTGATGTGCGTGTTTATACGATCTGGCTCAATTTTTACCTTTCTTGACGTTATTGAAAGAGAAATAAGTCTAGGGGGGGGGAAGAAACCAGGAAACGGAAACTGAGAAACCTCCAACTATCGCTGTCACCTTCAGAAGGGGCCAGAATCGATCCCATATCTGCTGAAGAAGAATGTAATCTCTCACATTACCCTGGCCGGCACCGACTTCTATCGCGGTCTTAAGAACGCGGTCAAGAAGTGGCGGTCTTGAGACGTAAGGTACATTCTGTAGGCATCCGAAACAACAAAATTGTCACTTTGCAAACTAAGGAAATCGAGTTGCTACCCACAGCAAAAAACCCTGTTGGAAATGATTTTCTAAATATTGAATCCGAAAATGAAAATGGTACTAACCCCACGCAAACCAATTCCAGTTCCCCTTCTTTTATGAACCCGGTTTTTTCTTCCCCCCCCCCTCCAGCGGTTCCATCCACTTCACACCCCACCCCCGGGGGCAACTTTCCCCAATCCGTCACTTATCTGTTCCCGCTCTAACCCTGCAAACCCACTTTCCCACCAGGGAAGATCTTTCAGTCAGTCCAAAACAAAACCCCAGGCCAAAACCACAGATGCGCATGAACTCCAAATTAAAATAATTTATACAAATGCCAACTCTTTAGGCAACAAGCATGCAGAAACACTGGCGTGTCTCGCAACTCATCAACCGGATTTTTTCACTATCACTGAGGCTTGGTTCTCCCCTGTCTCCTTGATCCCTGCCTACCCAGGGTTTACTCTTGCTGTGCGTAACGACAAAAATGGCACTAATCACATAGGGGGAACGGCAATTTTTGTTAAAATTGGATTTGAATACCAAGAATTATCGCTTATTCCTGGTTACGACAGTGCATCATGCATCCAAACAAAAATTGGAAACAATCCGTACACCATTTGTGTCATTTATAGATCCCCTAATTCGTCACCTGAACATAACCAAAAAATGTTATTATTACTAGACCAACTCCCCAAACGAAATTTAATCATTACAGGGGATTTTAACTTTCCCTCAATTGATTGGCTTCGACTCACGGCCGACAGGGAGGGCGCCTCCTTCCTGGAATTAACACTTTCTTTGAACCTAACGCAACTTGTCCAGCATCCAACGCGCGGAAATAATATGTTGGACCTCGTTTTTTTTTAACAGAACCGGAAATAATTTCTTCAGTAAGCCACGCTGGTAGCCTTACTAAAAGTGATCATGACTTATTGATAATTAAAACTTCACTTCATAATAAATCCTTTGAAAAAAAATCTACTAAAACATAACTTTTCGTGTAAAACATTCTCCCCACCCTCTGTGCACCAACCTGCGGCAAGTGAGGCTTGGCACCAAGTTAACAACTCAATTAAATCATTTGTAAAATTGTCTAGCTATTACGTAACTCCTTCACCTGTAAATCAGCCGAAATGGATATCACGCGAAACCATCAAATTGCTAAAAAAGCGCAAACGACTATGGAAAAAGTATCGTGTTAGTAATAATCCACAGGCGTTGCGGGCCTATGCAAACGTCTCACACGAAGCTAAAATCAAAATTAGGTCTGAAAAGGCACTCTTTGAAATTAGGCTTGCATCTTCGACCAAAGAAAATCCAAAACAATTTTACCTATACGTAAAAACATGTCAAAAAACACGAGCCGGTATTGGTCCACTAAAAAATAAAAATAAAAATAATGAACTTACTGAAGACTGTCGTATCATGGCAAGTATTTTAAATAGCACTTTCACGACAACTTTGCACTTAAACCTCAAATCCCTCGCACGCTGCCATTTGTGGCGAAACCCCCGGGTTTGCATTCCACCATTTATTTTTACAGAAATATTCTTGTATTCTTGAGGCTATTTCATCCTTAACCCCCTCCAAAGCTGCTGGCCCTGACGCCATTCCTGCAGAATTTTTAATTAAATACCAGCTTAAACTTTCTCCCGTTTTGGCACATTGCTTCAATAGGTTCTTGATTGAAGGTTTCGTTCCCCCTGCGTGGCTACACGCCTATATTACACCTATATTTAAACAAGGATCATGTCACGATCCCAGTAATTATCGCCCCATTAGTGTTGCCTCTTTGTTAGGCAAACTCTTTAAATCTGTTCTCAATAAACATATTTTAAAATTTGTGGAGGAGTGGAACCTCTTAAATTGTTCTCAGCATGGTTTTAGAGCCAACTACTCAACTATTACTAACTTACTATCCTTTTATGCTAACATTTGGAACGATCTTGATAAAAATATTCCGGTGGATGTACTCTATTTGGACATTGTGAAGGCCTTCGACCGAGTCCCCCACGATTTATTACTGCATAAACTTCAAGCTTACGGTATTCTTGGTCCAATTTCAAATTGGATCTCTTTATGGCTAACAAATCGCACCCAAACAGTAGTAATTGGTGGTATGCACTCCGGCACTGCTCAAGTCTCCAGTGGGATCGTTCAAGGTTCCGTCCTCGGCCCACTTCTTTTCCTGTTATATTTTGATGATTTTGGCGACAATATTAAACATGCACTAAATAAATTTGCGGATGATACTAAACTAGGGGTAGGCCTGGATAAGCATGACTCTCATACCAAATGTCAACATAGTCTGGACCTACTGTACAATTGGAGCTGCACTTGGGAATTGTCGATCCACCCAGACAAATCTGTTATTATGCATTTCGGTCATCGCAACCCCCACTATCAATATTATTGGGGTCCTTCAAACTTAAAATCTGCTACACAAACCACTGATCTAAGAATCGTTATTGACACTACTCTCCAACCCGCTGCTTATGTAACACGCATTATTGCCAAGGCAAATGCACTAACCTTCCGTATTAACCTCACTATCACCTCTAGGCATCCGCAGGTTTACCTGAAACGCTACCTATCAATAATTCGGCCGATACTAGAATATGGGGTTGATTTCTGGCACCCGTATCTCAAAAAAGATCTGTCTGCACTTGAAAAGGTTCAGAGGCGAGTTACCAAAAAAGTTCTTGGGCTATATAATTTGGCAAACGAACAACGCCTTGAAAAATTAAACATCCCTTCCCTGTGGTGGCGATTTAATCGTGGAAGCCTAATTACTATCTACAAAATTCTTACACTTAACTACGGGGGCCCTGAGTTCAAGAAACACCTTAAAATGCAATCCTACACTGCAACGCGTGGACATCCCCTTAAACTTAAGTTTTCTTTCCATAAACACGAGTGGACGCGGCATACATTTTTTTCTCGTCTTTTGCCAATTTGGAATGCCCTCCCAGCCTCTGTGGTTTTGGCCCCCTCCACAAACTCCTTCAAGAACCGACTCGATAGCCATATTTCCAACCACAAACCCCACATCTTTACACACTGCCTTGACTAGGACACCCAGTGTGTTTGTTTCCCTAATTGTTTATGTTGGTTAAGTAAAATTGATATATTTACACTAGGTTATATATTCTCTACAGGGTACTGTTTGCTACAAAAGTCACTTCTAGTAACTCGGAACTGAACAAAATGTAACAAACTGTGGGTTTTATATTTATATATTTATTTAGGACTAATCCATTATAATAATTAGAAATGTCAAAATGCTATTTTTGCAAAATGTTAGAGAAACTGTCGGTTTTTATATTATATAACGATAAATTCATTTTGGGGCAGTGCCCATTGTTATTGATTATTAATATATTATGTCTTCCTTGTTAATTTTTGACTGTTTGTTTTTCTGCTTTACGAATTTGCTATTTCTGCAACCGCAACTGCAATGTCATCTTTTTGGCGCTTTGATTTTGTTTATTAAAAGTTAAAGTTAAAGTTAAAGACTTGCTGGCCCTTTACCAGGTTCTCTTTTAAATCAACTCCTTCAGGCAAATGAGTTGAGCTCTGCTACATCTCAGCTACTACGATCCACCAACCTAGTTTTTGTTTATGTAGTGTGCTGGAAACGTGAACCCAGATGTCTGATATACTGATATGTTCTTTTTTATTATTTAAAGGGCCGCACATTCAAGAGCATGATCCAAGAATATCTTGATTCCTCTTCAGAACTGAACGAAGATTTAATACCAAAATACGAAACATCTAAAGGAAAAGAGGTGGGTAATACTTTTTGAAACCTAAAGTACGTCACAATTGGCACACGTGTGTCTGCAGCTATATTGGTTGAGTGCCCCATTCAAAGGAATAGTTGCATGCAAAATAAGTGTTTTGTTCATAAAAAATAAAAAGCGTGTAATTGAAGCAGAATTTGTTTCAGAAAATTTCAGTACAATTCAGACAAACCCAAAAAAAATAAAATAGAGAAAAATCGAACAAATCCTATAATATTGAAACGATTACGTTGCGAGCAAGGAAACGTTTCGCTGAAAGACCTGAAAAAAAGTAAAATCGTATGTTCATCGAAAATAAAAATCGACAAGACGAAAAAAAAAGTTGGTTGGGAAGGAAAAATATGCATAGCAACGTTAAAGGCCCTACCACAGTTGTGTAATATATCTTACGCTGATAGGCTACGAATTACCAGCTTGGAGTTTTTGATGTTACGGTAGTCAAAAGTGGATCTTTGTTTGATGTTCTCAATTCTCAGGGGATTTGTGGATGCTGACCCAGTCTTATTCATCTTGAGGAACGGTGGACATACTCGGAATTATCAGTTATTGCTTCCAAGTGCATCTATGAAATCGATAATTTGGGTGTTTTAGCACGAAACTCCTTTCAGATTTAATTTCCCGAGACCGAAGGTCGAGGGCAGAGTCGGACTGGTTGGCAAAGGGCGCCTATGCCATTTAGAGAAATGATGGGGAAGGGCGCCATGCGTAGTACCAGGAACTAAAGTTTGGCGGGTCTGGAGAGCGTTTTAAGCTCCCCAAGTATTATTAAGAGAAGAGCCCCCGGAAAGCTTTTGCTTATTGGGATATTCTACTGGGTTTGAAATGCATTCTTCAATACACATATCAAGGATTGACTTTTTTATAAATTTCTTTCTTGGATGGCTTGGGTCTTTTTTTTTGTTGTTGGTGGGAGGGAATCGGGTAACAACGTTGAAAATGCGAGTAAGGGGAGAGAGAAGGGGATTAGTGCTTGAAAGGAAAGTCTACCAGCGAAAAAAGTATTCATTTTTCTCTGGGGAGAGGTAAAAAAGAAGGCTACCCAAGGGACGCCAAAGGTGTAGCAACCAAAGGGCACCTGTGCCATGACACACTGGCGTCAAGGCCAGTCCGAACCTGGTCGAGGGAAATTTGTTGGAGAGGAGTTGAGTGCTAAAACACCCAACGAGTGGGCTTCGGTTTAACAATTTTTGTTTTTTATTGCCCTGGAAAACAGCTTAACCTGTTAATTTTAGCACTACATTGATCCTCAATGTCGTTTCCCTGCAGGTTTCTTGTCTGCATGTAGCCACTTGCTTGCAAGCCCCACTGTGCATGTGCGGCGCAGTCGTCCTCTATAAAAGCGAGAGCGCGAACGCTTTCATCATTCATTTTCCTCCAGAGATTGCCTTCCGTCACCTCGCTCCTTGTTGCCCTCTTTTCGTTTTGGAATTTGGATTCTCCCTAATATGGTCGCTGCACCTGAAGCCGATGCTCCGAACGAAAACAAGCTTTCGTCTCGAACCCCTTCCTTGGTGACCGATGGCTTCGACCCTCGTCCTCGCCACTCCTACCGACGACGTCAGCACCACTTTCGGCAAAGAACCCCACCGTGAGGCGAAAATGAACTATCATCGGGCTGCCCTACTTCAACCCCGCCGATTCTGAACTCACCATTGGATCTCTTGTCCAATTCGTCTCGAATAGGCCAAAGTGGGGACTTGCAGCGAAGTCGTTTTGCTCGTCCTTACTGCCATCGAGCAAAAACGAAAACGATGCCGCCTCCACCTCTCACGCCATCAGCACGCCAAGCTCACGCTCAGCTTCAACCACCAGCCAAGAAAGACGAAAACGCACATCTCTGCCTTTGTCTCATGCAACCATGAAGCTCAAGCCATCAGACCCGAAACGAAAACGAAAACGATGCCGCGTCCACCTCGCACGCCATCAGCATGCCATGCTCACATTTAGAACTGAGTGGCTTCAACCGCCAGCCAAGAAAGACGAAAACGCACATCTCTGCTTTCGTTTCATGCAACCATGAAGCTCAAGCTGTCAGACGAAAACCCCGCCACATCTTGGCTCCAGTTGGGAACAATCCCTCAGGCCCCGGCCCGAGCCCTACTTTCGTCTCAGATACACTTTACTGACGAAAATGGTGAGGAACACACACCTCAAGATGGTAGAAGACACAGTCCTCGACTGCTTCATCTACAAGCCAATGCAGTCAGACGACGCTCCCGCCATCACCCAAAGTTTAAAGACAGGTTCTGCCAATTGTGCGTGCCGTCACAATAACAGCACACTATCCAGCCTTTCGGTTGCACATCGATCCAACCTCCGTGGGAATGGATATTTCGTGGCTTTAGGAAATTTTAGGAATGGATGATTCGTGGCTTTATTTTCGTCGATCATCCTTTCGGATCGACTGCTTTCACACTGAAGAAGGCCAGACCCCTTCTGACCGTCCTCCAACACGTGCGGTGCAAGGAACTAGACACGTGCGGAACAAGGATTTCGTTTGTCCTCCAGACGCATTACCCATCATCCCGACAGAGAGAACTGCCCTAACTTGGCCCTTTCGGAAAGGCCATGAACCAAGACATGCCAACCAACACCTGAAGCGAAAATCAAGCCGCCCCTTTCGGATGTCGATCAACCAGGAGAAGGCAAGAGTCTCACTTGCCCTTTCGGAAAGACAGGAAACATAGCTGACCGCTTCGGGTTCCTTTCGTTCCACCACTCGAAAAACAACGTGGCTTTCTTCCCGTCGCCTTCAAAACGAAGAAGCATGAACAAAATCTTTCATCATTCCCTTTTCACCCGAACTTGCAGAAAGCCTTCCACTCCATCAACAACTCAAAACGAAAAACGAAACGAAAAACAAAAACGAAACGAAAAACGAAAACGAAACAAAAAATGAAACGAAAACGAAACGAAAAAAAAAAACAATAAAAAAAACGAAAACGGAGAAAGGAAATCCTTTCCGAAAGTCTCATTCCGCCCGATCCTTAACCAAGATCATGAACCAATCGAATCATCACCGATCCTCCAGTGGACTGAATTCGAAAGCCCCACGAAATGCTCCCTTACGTTCTTTCCGAAAATACCAACAATATCAACCTTCACCACAACGCCTCCTCGGGCTCCCGGCCACACATCTGGTCTTCTCCACGAAACGAAAACCATGAAAAGCACCTCACCATCAACTCAACGAACTCCCTTCAACTGCATCTTTCGGACCGCCAACCCTGCAACCGATTCCGTCTTCACCAGCAGACCCGTCCTTCGCTCCACACGAAAAAGCAACATGCAGTGCCAGCGCTGCACCCCTCTTCACTCCAAGTGGACTGATCCAACCCAATCCCAGTCGCACCGCTCCAAGAGCTTTCGTTCCCGATTTTCGCAAGCATCACGTGACAGGCTTTGTGACCAAATTTCTCACGACTATACAGCGTTCCACTGGACCTGGGAAAAGACACTGAGCATCGATCAAGGCATTGAAACCCATCACACCCGACAAAAGACATCAATTCCGGCAGCCATCCCAACCGTTGAAGATCCAAGAAAATGCAACTGTTCGGACTCAAGAACCCACATCACAATGACCCATACACATCAGTGTGCCTGCATCACAGGAAATGTAAATCAACTCAGGCTCGATCAACTGGCATGGAATTGCACCCATGCACCTCGCTTCTGGAATTAGGGACAGACGAGCAAATCATCCTGCCACAACTTTAAAGAAGAACACGCCCCTCAACACCCCTCAATTAGGGTCACCCATGACTCCTCGATGAACGCTGAAACCATCTTGCACCATCACAAACCAACCGCCCCCCCCCCCTCCCCGCAAAAAAAACCTGGGAAAACCCTGCAATCCTCCCAAATTCCTCAAAAAGACTAGAACGTATTGAGAGGAGGCCGAACGCATCAACTCAAAAGCAACAAAAAACTCAACAAACCAGGGGTGGTGCCACGGGGGGGGGGGGGGATAACCGAGATTGTCGTTGGGGAACAGCCCGAAACCAGAGTCTACATGATGACACAAAATTCGTAAAAATTTGGGGGAAAAAAGATCAAAATAGAGGTGGCCGTTTTGTTTGCCAGTAGTCCTACTGTTGCTACCTCATCACCTTCATAATTTTAATAGCTGTCAATAGTTAATGCAGAAACGTCAACTAAATATGTGCAAAACAAAACTTGTTAATTAAGGATTCTAGTTAAGTTTTCGTCGTCTGAATTCGTGATAGGATTCAGAAAGGATTCAGAAAGTGGCTAACGCGAAGTTTGTGAGTGGTCAGACGGGCTCCAAACGGACGGAGCAATAGCAGCCCAGTGGTGAGAGTTCCGGCCTCCCAATCATGAGGTCGAGGACGCCTACTTAAAGTCAGCGTATAACCAATACAGGACTTTAAAAAAATTCACTGTGCTCACAAATGGCCGTGTACCTTTGAAGGATAACTGTGGTCTTGCTATGGTTATAGCAGAAACGTCAGTTAAATTTGTACAAAACAAAAATTGTTAAGCTTTCCTTCCAAGTTTTCATCAGTTGAAGTCTGATAACAATTAACTCTATAAAAACCGAGCAAAGAATTAAAATTGAAGACTAAGTTGGCGGTTTGATTTGCTAGTAGCTCTTTTCCTCTTAGCCCATCGCCACCGTCATATAAAACTAATTCTCAGTTAATTCAGGAACGTCAGCTAAATCTTCCGCCATTTGAAAATAAGCAACAATATTTTTCAAACCTAAATTATTCAGCGTTAGTTAACGGTAATTTAATAATATTAAAAAATAATTTTAGTTCATCAGTTGATTTAATTTGTAAATAAAATGTATAAAAAAGTAGAATTTTGGTCACAATTAGGTTTTTACCACTTCTCATGCTAAAGAATGTGGTCGAAAAACATTCGAGGTTTGCTTAACAATGTGGTGCAAACGTGCCTCAGGAAGCCAAAAATAGGCCCTCAAATAGTGTAAAATGCTTCAGCTTCCGGGAATCCGCCCCAGACCCCACTGGGAAGCTTACAGCGCTCCTCCAAACCCCCTAGCTGCTTTCGCCGGGTGCCTGCTAAAATACAACAAATTTTAACAAAAATTTCATTTTCTTTGCTCCCCTGTCGGGGAACCATTGCCTCCCCACCCCCATCTTCAGTTTGCTGGCGACACTACTGCAACAAACCGAATGGATGATGGCCCTGGACCAGAGCTTCATCGGTGTTCCACAAGGGAAATTAATCCAATCAACCCCCTGTGAAAAAAAAAATTCTTGCCTTAGCTGAAAAAAACTAAAATATGTATTATAGGCAAGATATTTTTTTTAGTGCACTGTCTAAGTTAAGAGTTTATACAAGTTTGCACTTTCAAAGAAAAAAAACTAAACACTTTTCGAAAGCTGTGTCAAAATCATAAACTCAACATTTCGTTCTTTTTAGACATGATTAAACGAAAAATTAAACATTGTAAAACTGACTGAAAAATGTTTGCCAGTTTGAAATTTTCATTCGGAACCAATTAAGTTTCTTTCTTTTAATTTCTAACACTTTATGAGAAAAGTAGCTAATTTTTTATTATTTTCAATTCTCAGCAACATTGCAGCTAGAACACTACAGGGCAGCTGTCGGACATCTGACATCCATAACTGGCGCAGAGGTAGTTACTTTTGTTAGAAAATTCACCGGAGTGCTTGCTGATTGCCCCACTCAGCAATGGTTCCGATGCGGAAATATTTTTTACATGAAAAGACAAAAGAAAACATGGAACGATAAAACCGGGAAATCATTTTTCTCACGAATAACAGAAACAATAAATTTTTTCCTAATTTTAAAGGAGGACAGTTAAAATTAACAGATTCTGTTCTCTGCACGAATAACTAGGGACTTCACGTTTTAGCGTTCACCGCACATTTAAAAAAAATCTCATCGATTTTACAAATAACTATTTTACGAACAAAAAACGAAGAAGTAGTAGTTACACCAGTTCATTATTTAATTTAAAAGATTATAGATTAAGCTTGTCTAGAGCTTTTCTTAATCTTTTAGATCATGGCTTTTCATTAGCTTTCTCAAATTGTGCAGCCTCATCACAGTGCTGGGGTGATGGCACAATTTTACGCTTGTGAGTATTTTTATTTCTCGCACGTTTTGGAGTTCTTGCTTGTTCGTCAGATTGCGCCGTTTCAAATAGAGGAGGCTGTGACCTTTCTGGCTGGACAATTTCCTCAACAGGAGCGCTGTTATCGTTAGCCAAAGGTACTATATTTGCCTTATCGGATGCGTCTACTGAACAGGGGGTATATCAACAGCTATAGAGCTGACACCAGGCGACTTGCTTCGTAAATTCTCAGGTGATTTAGATTCTCAGGTGATCTTTGATTGGTGATTGACGGGTGTTAGCAACAGGCAAAGATCGCCATGATTGGCCCAGAGATTTTCTCGAAGGAAATGCGTAGGCGGAAACTTGCTTCTCGTGACGTTTACCGCCAATTGACATACAATGTTTTGATTTTGAGTGATGTTCGGTAACAACGGGTTCTCGCTCATTAATATTTACGCTGGATATGACGGTTTTAGACTTGGAAAAATTCGCTTTCGGTGGCTGCTCAGTACAATTCTCAATGGTACGTGGTCTTAATTGTTCACGGTGTTTGCGATAGTCATTACCGTTAGTGTCAATGATAATATAGGATTGATATTCACCTATTTTATGTACTACGCCACTAGGCCATAACCTAGAATTCGATACGCTAAAGTCACGGTACCAAACAGTGTCGCCAGTTTGATATAATTTCAACTCACAATGTTTTGTGCTTTCAATTTGATTTAACTGTTTTCGGCGAACAAGCTGTGGCATGATCGGGATATAACAAATCCAGACGAGACTTCAATTCTCTATTGAAATACAATTTACCAGGTGCAGCTTGCGTGGTAGCGGAGATAGTAATTCGTGCTGATAATAAGTAAGAATTTATGCTCTCCTGAATTGTGGATCCCTGCCGCCTCGTTGCCTTATAAACCCTCTTAAAATTCTTAACATAGATTTCTGCCAAACCATTGGTCCATGCAAAACTGGGCCCGGTCATGTGCCGGATACCATTAGTTTTTAGCCAGGTTTGGAATTCATTTGACATAAACTGTGCTGCATTATCGGTTACTAAGCTGTCCATTAGGCCGTATTCGGCAATGTGGTTATTTAACACATCGATAACTCGTGCAGACGTTGTAGTTTTCATTTTGTGCACGAACGGGATTTTTGAATGAGCGTCAACCAGGATAAAAAACATGTAATTATCCATCGGGCTAGGAAATCCCCGTGAAACCTAGCATTAGGCTTCAGTGGATATTCCCAAGTTTGTTTAGGCCCAGCTGCTTGTGTATCTTTGTACTCTTGGCAATTTTGCCAAGGCTTCACTTTATTTTCTCTGTCTGAGTCTACTTTAGGCCACCAAACCTTTCAGTTTCACTATTCCAAGGTGTGCACTATGGAGATCTTTTAAGATTTGCTTTCTTAATCAGGATCCTATGCCCCCAAAATGGAGTTTCGGTTTCGATAGAGATTTCAGCACGACGTGTGAAGTATTGTAACAGGTCAGGGTTTTCGCACTTTTCAGGCCAGCCATGATTCACGTAACAATAAGTTTTTGACAAGATTTTATCATGTTTGCTTTCGAGAACTAGTGTCGCATTTAAAACTGGCAAGTTAGAAACAGTTTCAATTGCAAGGACGTTGTACTGGGCATCGGCTTCTTCAAACTCCTCAGTATTTGGTAGGGGAAGTCTAGATAACGCGTCGGTAGTTAGGTTTAGTTTGCTGGGAATAAGTTCAAACTCATAATAGTATGCCTTTAGCATAACAGCCCATCGCTGAACCCTAGCTGCAGCCATTTGTGGAATTCCCTTTTTAGGGCCAAAATTCCATATCAAAGCCTTCTGGTCAGACTGTAATATGAATCGCTGACCGTAACCGTACTCATGAAATCGCTTCACTCCCAAGCCACACTGAAAGCTTCTCTATCAAAATGACTATAGCCCTGTTCGGCTTGGGCTAGCTTTCGTGAGGCGAAAGCTATAGGACGTGATTCGCCATTCTTCATGACATGCATCAGGCATGCCCCTATTCCGTAAGGTGAGCCATCACAAACGAGCTTCAGTTTTAATTTTGGATCGTAATGGAGTAAAACCTTGGATTTAATAAAGAGTTCTTTCACTTTAATCACAGCTTGGTCACATTCTGACCCCCATACCCACTTCACGCTTGGGCTTAACAACCGAGTAACTGGTGACAGAATATGAGCAAGGTTTGGTAAGTACTTTGAGTAATGGTTTACAAAACCCAAAAAGCTCTGTAGCTCTTGAATACAAGTTGGGTTAGGAGCATTTGTGACAGCTTCAATGACCTCGGGGAGAGTATGCAGGCCTTCAGCATTGATCATGTGTCCTAAATATTTCAAGTCAGGCCGCAACAATTTGCACGTCTCGATCTTAGGTTTGGCTCCGGCATCTTGTAAAGAAGTTAACAACTTGTTTAAGGAATCGTTATGCCCGGCTTCCTTCCCACTCACTAGGATGGCATCATAAAATGGGAGACATTTGGGGATTTTACTAGTGATTTGTGTCATGACCCTCTGGAAAATTCCAGGACTGGACGCTAGGCCCAGAGGTACATGCAGCCATCAAAATAAGCCCAGAGGAGTATTTATTGTTAAAGCTTCTTGTGACTCTTTATCGAGTTCAATTTGCAGAAAGGCATCCTTAAGGTCAATAAGGGAAAATGTGTCACTACCTGCTAATTCGCTAAATAATTCTGCGGCCGTGGGAACCGGATAGTGGTCAACTTCTAATTGAGGATTCACGGTGGTCTTGTAATCACCTATCACCCGGATTTGACCATCTAGTTTATGAACTATGACTATAGGAGTAGACCACTGAGAGGTCTCCACAGGCTCTAGAATCCCAAGGCCAACCAACCTGCGAATTTCTTGGTTAACCTTTTCCTTAAGTGCTAATGGAACTGGTCTAACACGACAGTACATTAAATGAATCTTTGCTTTGAAATTCTTAAATTTACCCATACCTTCACTGAATAGCTCAGGGAGACCCTTTAGTATTTCTGAAGTGTCAACTGGTGTACTAGTTTTAATTTGTTTTACACCTTTCTTAGGTTTAACTTTTGTTTGCAGGTCATAATATGGATGGAAATCTACCTGGAAAATAGAAAGCCAATCCTTTCCCATTAAAGCAGGTTTATAAAGTTTGGAAACTAAAGCATCCAAGTGTTCAGTTTGACCTTTGACTACAACCGTCAGACTTACAGTGTAAATCGTGATCTCAATTCCATCTGTGTATGAGTGTATAGAATACGGACTGAGCTTTAAGGGACAATCCGCAAAATATTTCTGATCCCACTGTATAGGAATAATGGATGCGTCTGCCCCGGAATCAAGTTCCATTTCAAGATTGACACCATTTAGGCAGACTGGCATTTTCCACTTATGGATTTTCATAGAATTAACTACAATGACTATTTTGTTGGTTTGAAGGGGAATAGAAATCTGGTCCGCAGCCTGACTTATTCCAAGAGTGTTGTTTTTCAACACTAAATAATCATTTTCAAATTCGCTGTCAGCTTCTGAACCAGACTGAATTTTCGACTACATCATTCCCGTCATCAGTAGAGGGAATCTGCGATATGGCAAGAACACCCGGACAAACTCCAAAAAACTCGCTTTCCGCGTGCGGGATTTTTGCATAAATGGACCCTTAAAAAAATGGCTTACCGCGCGCGATTTTTTGTCGATCTGGAGGAAGGGGGGAAAGTGTTTTTCGCCACTTTTTTCCGTTTTGTCGATCTGGAGGAGGAGGAAAGTGCTGGTTTTTTCCATTTTCGTCGATCTGGAGGAGCGGGGGAAAGCTCAATTTGGCTCTATTTCTCCCGTTTTCGTCGATCTGGAGGTCCCGCGCGCGGGTTTTCATCGATCTGGAGGAGGGTGGGAAAGTGCTTTTTGCTGGCTTTTTTCCGTTTTCGTCGATCTGGAGGCCCGCGCGCGGGTTTTCAACGATCTGGAGGAGGGTGGAAAAGTGCTTTGTGGTGGCTTTTTTTCCGTTTTCATCGATCTAAAGGAGGTTGGGAAAGTGCAATTTGCTGCCTCTTGCCACATGTACCCTAAAAAAAAATCGCTTCCCGCACGGGAATTTTGCGTAAATAGACCCTAATAAAAAAATCGCTTCCAGCGCGCGTGATCTGGAGGAGGGTGCGAAAGTGCTTTTTGTTATCTTTTTGCATGCTGGAAGTGCGGCCATAGCCAAGATGGGTCGAGGTCACCCATGGGAACGTGCCTTTTGCTACCAAAATTTGTCCTTTTGCTAACTCGGTGGCCTTTTGTCAACTAAATGTGTCCGAGCAGGAGTGTCATCTGAGGGGGTAGTGCTTTTGGGGCATTCGCATTGTAAGAACTCCGAACAACCTTTCAAAGCGAAAAAATCACGAATTAGCAGCATTTTGGGGGTTCCCAAAACTGGAGTGGTCGTGCGAATGCTCTGTGAGCTTTCACATTGTGATTACTTTAAAAAGCTCTCGGTGCTTCAAACTGTAAAAATGACGAATTAGCAACATTTTGGGGGTTTCCAAAACTGGAGAGAGAGAAGTACTCATTGTGAGAATGAATTGTTAACTGCATTCGTGAGAATGAGAAATTAACAACATTCGAGGGTCTCGGGAATGCATTATGAGTTTGCATATTATGAGAGTGCTTTACAGCGTGTGACGAATTAGCGTCATTAGAGGGTCCTCAAATCGGATACCCTGCTTTTATGAACTTTTGGTTGATATAAGTACCGGTTTCCAAACCTCCACAGAGGTAGGTACACGGCTCGTTTTGGGATTTTACATGCAGTTCCCCAGTAGGGCTCTAATAGGCCTAGTCCACATGGGCGGGTTTTTTTTTATTTACATGTGGTGCTGAGAAGACCTAGCTCCACATGGTGTTCAAGCTCATTAAATTACGCTCCGTGCTCGTCTTTTCGCTAATCTTTCTTTCTTTTCGTCCTCCGTCTCGTTTTGTTGACGTTTCCTTTTAGCTGCAGCAACTTTCTTGAATATCTCTTTCCTCTGCGCCTCGGTTTCTGCAACGTGCAGTTTGCTCTTATAAGCAGCTTATTTTGTTAATCTCTCTTCTCTCTGAGCTTCAGTTTCTCGAGCTCGAGCTTCACTCACAGAGGGGGCTTTTTTCTCTAATATTTCTTTTTTCAGCTCCTGGCATAACGGGGTCCATCTTTCCCATTCCAACTCTCTCTTTTCCACTTTGCGCTTCTCATCCCATGCGAAAGGATCCTCCAGTCTCCTGCGACGATTTTCCAATAAAGATAGTCTCCGAGCTGCTTTCTCTTTCTCTTCCAACTTCTTTACCTTGTTCACGTTTTCCTCTTCCTGCATTTCGAGCACTAAACCCTCCTTTTCCTCTCCCTCCTCGTCGCTCATCACGTCGACGTCTGAGTCGTAATCGTCCTCGTACTCTTTACATGCACCCGAGTCGTAGTGGCCGATAGCTAGAGTGTCTTCGCCATTTTCCAAGATGAACCTCTTGTCGTCGTACGGCGAGAGGAGGGATTTCGAAACTCGCACCGTACTCAACTCGTGTCCGACGCTGGAGATTTTTGCCCAAATACCCTTTTACGCCAGTGTCGTCGATTTCAAGGAGGATTTGTAATCGTCGAAGGACAGGTGCTTCTTGACGAACGATCTCTGGATTCCTTTGGCCTTTTTAACGGTCTCTTTTCTCCACGTTTTGATAGCGTACATCTTCGCTCGCAGTCCGACGAACTCTTGGATGGGTACGCCGCCCATCTCGTCTTTCATGTTTCCCAGGACCTGCTTGTTCGACTTTGAGAAAAGGGGGTGGTCTGCGGGGTAGTTCCTCGTATCGAAACGTTCTCGGTTCTGGAGCATGTCATCGAACACGTCATCAGTTTCGATTCGGTAGCAAAGGCTGTCCGTGTTGGTGAAGAGGAACTTTGCTTGTTCTTCGTACTTTGGCCAAATAAACTCGTAATGGAACTCGTACATCGCGAGTTTAGATAATGGAGAATCCCGAGTAAGTAGGGAGATAGCACCAAACGCTTTGAATACGCCGGTTGATCTGCACGAGGTTTTCGTTTAAGATCTTGAAGGAGACGGCGTTTGTGTTGGGACGTGTATTTCAGCGCCCTCTTAGCGTCGGTGCATAGCTTGACGTCGAACCGATTTTGTTTGTTTTCCATGGTCTTGCCGAAAACCGAGTTATCCAGGAGCTTAAAGTAGTCCTTCTCGAACGGAGCGTTTGACTCTTGCCTTTTCTCAGTGTTGAAGTCGATGTATTCCTTCATCCACGGTTTCTGGTTGAAGGCGAGGACTCTTCGGATGTGGCGGAGAACTAGCCCGTGCCGGCGGTAGAATTTCAGGTTCTGGTACTGGACGACGTACTTCTTCTTGTGCAGAAGATTTGGAACGAACTTGGTGTTGCCCGAAGATTTAATAGTATGCTTCAACACTTTGGCCAAATCTTTCGAATAAGGGGACAAGAATTCCTCTCTAATGTTGATCTTCTCCAGAGCAAGAGGGTAATCGTTGTGCTCATCGTGAAGCTCTCTGGGATACTCAAGATCCACTTCCAGGATGTATCCGTCGTCCGCGTCGTCCGGTACGGTGTCTACATCGAAGGTCCTGATTTCTTCCCTCGTCAGGTAACGGAAGCCGTCGTAAGGTAGATGGGCGCAGATAACGAAGCCGTAAAGGTTGTTCATGTCCAAGTCTACTATGTAGGTTGATGGTTCGCGAGGGTCAAAGTCGGGTAAGTACTTGTTGTTGGCTTTCGCGAACCTCTTTCCCACAAAGGAAATACCTCGAATGCCGGAAGTTATCAGGTTGTGCTTCCCGACGTGCATGAAGAGTTCCAACTTGGATTTCATCATTTTGAGCAGAGCCGCCCAGCTAAATCCCGGAGTGGAGACGTAGTAGCAGGGCTTTAACTTGTTTTCCAGGCAAAGTTTCCTAAAATCTTCGAATATGTCGTCGAGCAGAAAAACGTCCGTCATTTGGTAGATCTCGTGGTACGCACCAAATTTCTTCGTTTTCATCTTGAGCCAGAGGTTGAGCGCCCGAACGTACTCGTCACCTGCTAACTGTTCGTCTTTCAGCTGGGAGAAGAACGACATTCTCGATGGTAGTTCTTCCTTGTCGAAAATTGACATGTCTTGCACGTGCTCGTAAGGGTAGACACGCTTTCGCGTCAGGAGATTCAGCGCATCTTTTCAAGTTGTGGCATCTTGAAACCAAGTGGATTTTAGGCCGGAGTCCAAGGCGGCTTCGAGGATGGGGAAGCCGACGTTGCTTTTCCTGCGGTTCTCCACCAGAGTGTCCAATGAAGCATTCAAGAAACTCAGACTATCCATGAATCGCAGAGTTACGCCTTTCCTTTTAATAGTCATGCTCTGAAACTTCTCCGCATTTCGGCTAGTGACTTCCACTTGTCCCTTGAACTTGTGCATGGCGGATATCAGGAGATGCATGTCGTAGCCTTCTAGGCCGTGGAATACGATGGGAATGGTTCTCCGTTCTCGAGCGCTCAAGTTGCATTTTGAATGAGCGGTTCCCCTGTACTTCCTGCTGATGTGGCAATGGTCCCTCACCTTTTGCTCGCTAACGTTCTTGGGGTCTGTGCAGTCGAAGGGTTTTTCGCAGTAATGGTAGACGTTGGCGTGACAGTAGCTGTCTTTTTCGGCTCGGGTGAGTTTCAGGGGTTTCACGTCTTTCAAAAGCGTAAGGTAATCTTGGGCTTCTTCCACTATTCGTTCATAAAACACGTCAATGGCGTCTTCTCCCAAGTAATATTGCTGGCTGACAATCTCCCCGTTCTGTCCAACAACGATGTAACCGAAGCTGCAGGGAGCGTGTTGATGTATTTTAGTCGTCGAACTCAAGCTTCGGGTTGAGCGGTTTGCACGGGGCGAAGGATACACTCGAAATCGGCGTAGACAATGCGTGGTAAGGGGTTCTTACGGTTGTAATGCCGAAATTTGAGAAAGCTTTCTCCGAGTGACTTAAATTTAAGTGCTTGTACGGGGTTGATTTTCAAGCATTCTTTCCGGTGAGTCGAGAGCATCCACTCCTTTCCAAACCCGGCGAAACAGTTCCGGCAATAGAACTTCCCTGACTGCCCGTGCCTCAGAAGCGTAATAATCCGGCGATGTTTCTGATGGCTCAGTAATGGCTGTTCACCGTTCCAGAGTCTTTGTCGTATTTGCCGCCCAGCAGGAGAAGATCGATGAGTTGACTGTCTAAATTTTTAGAGACACGAAGCGGGTACAATCCTTCCACGTCGTGGAAAACCTATAACGTTGATGGAGAGATCGTTCGCCTTTTCGAATTTGCCAATTTCACCGAACTTCATCGGGTAAGAAATCTTGCTGGTGTCGAGCATGTCTTCGAACTCGAGATAATCATCCGGGTCTTCGCTGGTCAGTTGTAAATCTACGGCAAGTACCGAGTACAAAAAGCATTTCTGATCGTTTAAGTTTTGGACGTTAACCACGGCGTAGGACTTGCCGGCGAGCGCCTTCGGGAGCGGAATGTAAGATGTTGCCTGCAGCGGTTTGTACTTTGCTGCCTTGAAGACGAGGTTGTTCAGTCGGGAAATTACCCAACCACTTCCACGCTCGGCGAAAGCTTTGATAGAACTTTGAATCTTATCGAAGGCTTCATCCAAGAAAGCGGGAATATTGTTCTGGTTGTAGATTTCCGTGTATCGGGACCAGAAAACTGCCTGAATTATGGTCGTATCCCTGACGAATTTGACCCCCAAGCAGATTTGGGTCTTACAATTTACCATCTGGTTTAGGCAAACCAATAAAACCGATTGCAATGCCATCCGAACCGACAGTAGAAACTGAAGTGGAACGATGAGTCCCAATTCTTCCGGCAGGGACATCTCGTATTGACGGTGGCAGAACCCCTGCATTTGAGACAGATGAATGCAATCCCTGAGATGTACGGGTAAGTTGTTGATGAAACATTCGTATTCTTCTTTTAGAATGGACGAGTGCTCGACCGAAGGTGATTGCGTAGATGATGTTGGGAAATGTATATTTCTGAGCAGTAAACGCAAGTGAAATATTTTTTAGTATCCATTCTGAAAATATAAAATATTTATCCTTTTTGATTATTAAGGAAGAAAAAATGTTAGGAAGGGAAGAAAAAAAATTGAGGAAGGGAAGGGAAAAAAATAATGTTTTTAAATGTTTATTGCATCGAAATATTTTTACACGGAAAAAAGGGAAGGACGTATTTATGTAAGATTGCTAATGTTGTCCGTCCAGCTGTTGTAATTGGAGTTATAGCCCTTCCATTTAACGAAGTTAAGCATTTTCCCATCTTTTCCTTTCTTCTTACGCAATACTTGTTTTACATGGTTTTCGCGCCGGATTCTCCACCACTACCAACTTGCTGGCCTTTTACGCAAATTTTTTCAACGCTCTTGACTAAAACATACCAGCTGACATATTCTATATGGACATAGTAAAAGCCTTTGAACAGGTTCCACATTATTTATTAACCCACAAACTTAATACTTTTGGCATTTGTGGGCCTATTTTAAAATGGATCACTGAATGGCTGTCTGGTTGTACTCAGGGGGTAGTCATCAACGGTAAGTGATCAACCACAGTTCCTGTAGCTAGTGGTACTGTTCAAGGGTCAGTGTTTGGCCCTTTACTTTTTTTGTTAAATTTTAATGATTACGGAAACCAAACCCAAGGTCAGCTGGCAAAGTTTGCTGACGATACCAAGCTGGGCGTTTGTTTAGAAACTTCAATGGCTTCTTGTATTTTTCAAGAAGACATTAATCAGCTCTATGCTTGGAGTACCCTCTGGGAACTAACCATTCATCCCCAGAAATCTTGTATCCTGCATTTAGGCAAAAAAATCCAATAAATACTTATTACTGGGGTACAAAAGCTTTAAAAGGGGTGGACTCAACAACAGACCTAGGCATTATTATTAATAACTAACTTAATTTTTCTAGACACATTAATTCCGTTATTTCAAAAGCAAATTCTATTTCATCCCTGATTGGCCGTACAATTGCCTCCCGTCCTCACGATGTTTATTTCAAACTTTACTTAGCACTTGTTCGTCCTATTATTGAATATGCCATTGATTTTCGGTGCCCCTACTTCAAAACAGACCTGGTAGCATTAGAAAATGTCCAACGCCGATTTTCAAAGCGTGTAGCTAACCTGAGAAATTTTTTATTCGAACAAAGACTAAACCATCTGCATGTCCCCTCCGTATGGTGGCGATTTGTTCACGGAGGGGTCATCACCATGTTTAAAATCCTAAATTTAAACTTCGGCGGTCCATCCCTTTTACAGCATTTTCAGTTCCACACCTACGAAGCAACATGTGGCCATTCGCTTAAATTAAAAACTCACTACCATAAACACGAATGGACAAGACATACTTTCTTTTCTCGTCTACTGCCTATTTGGAACGGACTGCCCGAGTCTGTGGTTTCGGCCCAATCGGTGAATGCTTTCAAAAATAAATTTGACTTGCACATTCAAACTGTTTCACCTGAACTGGTAATTTTTTTTTTCACATAGGTTTCCTAGTTATCAATTACCGAACATATATTTATTTATAAATTGTATAAACCTGTTTACCATAACCTGTCAGCAAATGTAACACACGCCAGAACTGTACTTGTTATCTTAACTTTTATGGATATTTATTTATTTATTATTTATTTATTTTCTCATTCCTGGCAGTGATCCTTTTTTACAGCATGTTCACATATTCTTTCCAAATAGCTTATTGTATATACTTCTTATTGTAAATATTATTCATATACAGCCAATATGTCATGAAATGCCTCCATGGGCGCCTTAACAATTTAATAAAGTTAATAAAGTTAAAAAGTACTAAAAATAATTCGGGAACTAGAGTTTTTTGAAGTTCCGGTTCGTAAAAACCTCCGAGCACCGGTTCACCCGACTCGTCTTTTAGAAGATAAGTAACCGGTTGAGTTTTTTGCACTTTACGGATCGTGAAAACTTCGTTAGTAAAATTTTGTAAATACCTCTTGTCGAAAATTTTCTTAACTTCAGAAATCCTGACTTTATTTCCTACGGCGAATTTAGGTTTGTTCAACAACCGTTTAGTACTAGTTCGTCTCAATAACTGTTCGTGACGTTTGGTTACTTCCCTCGGTTTAAGTTTTATGGTTGAATGAACCGTGTCATTGTAATTGGAAACTAACTCGTCGATAATGTGCGTCCACTCGTAAGTCCCCTGCCTGGTGAATCGTTTCCACATCCGAGTTTTTAGGGTTCTGTTGAAATGTTCTACCACGCTCGCCTTCTTCTCAGAGTACGTAGAGTACATATTGATGTTATGACACTTGAGTAGGGCTTTGAAGTCTTTGTTGTAGAATTTATTACCAAAATCGACTTGTGAATTTTTAGGGTGTGTCACTCCTGCGAGTATTTGCCTGAAAGCTTCGGTAACGTCTACGCCGGATTTAGATTTAAGGGGAATGGCCCAAGCAAACTTAGACATGACGTTAATGCAGGTTAGTAGGTAGTTAAACCCTTTATTTAGGTTAGCGTAAGGTATCATTTCAACCAAGTCAGCCTGCCATAGATCGTTCAGGCTCAGTACAATCACTTTCCGTCTCGGAAAATTTTTGGGGGTTGGTTTGCGAAGTTCTTTTACGAGCTGATCCATTTTTTTTATTTCCCATTCCGAACCGAAGTTTTTTTTTCATGATTTCTTAACGAACGACGCAGCTAGCTTTTCCCTCCATGCCAGAGAAGGATCGTCTCTCACTCTTTGAGCTTTGGAAATTAGGACTTCATCGGTGGCGTGACGATCCTTTAAGTCCGAGCTCTCGGAGTAAGCGATGTCGTGTTCTTTGCACGCTTCGTCTAGTTTATTAATTCCCGGGTCTCCTCGAGCCAATCTTTTTTCAAGTTTAGTTCCCGGACCGCAGTATTGGTAGCCCGGCAAATGCATTTCGAGATGTAACTTACCTATGAGTTTCTTTACGATTCCTTTCCCAGACTTGATAAAGGAAGCTCTTTTCGTCCCACACACCTCGCAAAATACAACCCGCATCTGCCTGTTATTTTTTGCGGTGATAATAACGGACGGCTCGGGCCCGTCAGAAGTGCGACGTTTACATTTGACGCAGTACCTCATCTTGATATTTTTTGATTCCATAGTTCTTTGTTTTATATACGATTTTTTTAACCTAAACCTAAATTTTGATAAGCCACCCTCTTTTCCCGAGCATTTCTGATAAAATTTCGACCATCTCGTTTCTATGCCCGTCGTGGCCGCCCAAAGCAGATTTATATAAAAGCCTGAGTACCTTTACCAAGTCGTTAGAATCGTCGTAATATTTATAATCGACTCTGCTATCCACTTTTTTTAACCATGCCAGTCCCTTGTTTTTTGAGGTCATTCCAAATAGAAGCGATAACAGTCCTGTACTTGACGCTCCGATTAGATTTTGGTTTATTAGTAGTAGGGTCATTGCTTTGATATATGGCATTATTATTTTTTAACATGGTCGCATAAGCTGCTTTAACTTCCGGCGCGAGGGAACTGGCTTCCCCTCAACCACTACGTCATTCTCAAAGATTTTAACCACTTTATTACCGAAGGTCAGCTCACCTTTTTTCTTATCATAGTGTAATCCGAATACTGGGTCAGTGTCTTTGGGATGTTCGAAAAATTTTACCAAGAAATATTTAGCAGTGTCTCCAATATTTTGACCAGGTAACAAACTATCGAGGGACCTTAGTGTTGTGATGCTAAGAAGCTCAGGTGGGGTAGAAATGCATCTAACTTGCGTCACGGAATATGTAGGGGTGAGTTTAGGACCGGTGCTCGTAGTTGCGTATTCTGTTTTGGACTCGGGAGGAATTCGCATTATAGGAGCTTGAGCAGCTGGAGTTGAATATTCAGCGTGACTGAAATCAAGAGGGGTTGACAATGTCTTCTCACTAGGAGTAATGGCTGAGTAACGGCTTGGGAAGGGGATTGTGATAAGCCCAATGATTCGTAGTCATCCTCGTCACTTTCTTCCTCTTTGAACGCTTTAATCGGCGTAGGTTGTGTGGCTAGAGTGTTTTTAATCGGGATAGTTTGCGTGGCTAGAGTGTTTTTAATCGGCGTAGTTTGCGTGGCTGCACCAAGGACCGGTTTCGATTTCAGGGTGCTTACTACCGGTTAAAAAAATTATTGTAGCGATTCTTCTTGTTCTTTCTCCCTCGAACGTTGATTTAAAAACTTTTTAGTTAAACGTCTTTTGAGTTTTGCGATTTCTCGTTTTGTCTCCATTCTTTTGTTTAATAGGCAAAAACGAACGTTTATATCTGCCCTCCCTTAACGTTTTGTTAATTGCTAAAAACCCATAAGGCTTTTTCCAACAATTTTGACACAACGTTTTAAAGTCTGAAAATTCCATGTCAGGGGCAACGTGATTTTCGCAAACGTGTTTCAAATTTAACTCATCTACCGGAAAAAGAATTAATAAATTTGCATTGTCTCGAACTACTTGTTTAGTAATTCTCGTGTAGGACTGACTGCAATGAAAAACATCGGCGTTTGAATGACACCCTTGAGCGAAGTAACGTTCGATGTTTGTTTTGCTTGTCCAAAAGGCAATCATCAAAAACAATCAGGTTTCGATAATTTGGGTCCAGTTCTTTGGGTGGAATTAAACTAATTTGAGAATCATGAAAAAAAGCGACTTTCCCTCCTATTTTTTCCTCAATTTCACGAAATATAGACTGCAAAGCTTCGTACTTTGACTGACATAAAGCTTTACTGTAAATAAATAACCGAGCCATCTTTCGTTACAGATGAAATTAAACAGTAAGTTAGTTTTTCCGCAATTTGCGGGTCCTATGATTAGACATCTGATGTTATCTAATTTTTAGACTCTTTATTAGGTACGGAAAAGTCATAGTTTTTAATTTCCATAGCTTTTCTTATTTGCACATTTTTTTAATGTTTACGGAGACACTAAACCCATAAAGTCTTCATCCGTAAATTTGTCATTGGAAACATCTGAATGTGCTACTCCAAAGTCTACATTGCACCATAATTTCACGTTGCTGGGAGAATCATCAGTGACATACACCGCGGTAATTCTGCCAGTGACTTCCGTCAAGTTTAAAGCGTTGTAAGATAGCAAGTTAAACCACGGTTTGTCGATAACATTTTTGTTAAGTTTCCCTCTAGTTTTGTGAATGTTGTCGTACACCCAAGTTCTAAGACAGAGCGGTTTGTCTCCTTCGTTCACCTTTTCGCAAAAAGGGTAACAGGGGTAAGCCGCGTGCATAGAATTGGGATAATTGAACGTAGTCAAGGCCATGGGATTTTGCTCATCAAACTTGATCTCTAGTTTTTTACAGATGTACCGTTTTAGATTTTTTAACAGTTTTTGAGTTTCCGGGTCACTGGGTGAAATCCAGCCATTATATTTTGATTTTTCGTTCGAAACGGGAGTCCCGGACCCTTTAAATCTTGAAACTGAATGGAAGGAGACAAGAAAAACTTTACACCGTTGTTAATCTTTGAGCCTTTGTCATTCTTAACTTTCAGCAAGTTTTTTTGCAAGAAATTGGAAAGATTCGTTGGATGGTTGAGATATTTTGTGGTATTTTGAGGTTATTCCTTTTATTATATACGAAAAATTTTAAAAATATGCCTCTTCAGTACATTTAAAAAAAATTTCTCGTATTTATAAAAAGGATGTCAGTCAATAAGTTTGGACAAGCATTGAAAAGGATGAGGGAGGGTGAAGTGATGGGAGTCGGTCCGAGAGGACATCCGGGGCTATGGTACGTTTTAACCCCAGATAACAACTACGACATGCAAAGCAAGCGTGTAACTAAAGTAGGAGCTGCTATCGAACCTGAAGATGCGGTAAATTATTCTCAGATCGGTATCAGATCGGTACTCTGGCAACGGACGTTCAGAAACTTAAAACCGACTTGCCTCCTGCCATTACTCTTCTCACCGACGAGTTGCTTCTGCCATTTCTAGTATGGAAAAAAATACTTGTATGTAGATGATGCTGACGGGAATTTCTACGCGAGGAAGAAGCAAATTAAGGACATTGCTTTCCCCAGGCATGCTGCTGATGCGGCATCAAAAGTGTACGTCGATAAGAATTGTTTATTACAAGACGACCAAAAAGTATACTCCAGTAGGGGGAAAATGCGATATGGCACGGACAAACCCCACCACGTGCAGAAAGGTCGCATGAATCATGCTGAGCAGCAAATCATCAAGTAAACCTACCCCGTTTCAGGAGCTAATGACGAATTAGCAACTTCACTCAAGTAAACCTCCCACTCAAATAAACCTACCCCCACTCAAGTAAACCTCCCACTCAAGTAAACCTACCCCCACTCAAGTAAATCTACCCTCACTCAAGTAAACCTACATCACCCAACTAAACCTACCCCTACTCAAGGAAACTTCCCATTCAAGTAAATCCACCTCACCAGGAGGAAAATGCGATATGGCAGGGACATCTCCACACACCCGGAAGTGACGTCATCCACTTCGGCGGCGCCCATGCGCACCGGAAGTCCAAGATGGCGGCGCCCATGTGAACCGGAAGTGGCCCCTTTTCATCAATCTGGAGGAGAGGGGGAAAGCGCTTTTTGAGTCCTTTGGGTACCGGAAGTGCAGCTATTTTCCAAGATGGCGGCGCCCATGCAAAGCGGAAGTTTCCAAGATGGCGGCGCCCTCCCACACCGGAAGTGACGTTACAGCCAAGATGGCGGCGTCCATGCAAAGTGGAAGTTTCCAAGATGGCGGCACGCGTGGGTGTTCATCGATATGGAGGAATTTACTGGCTTTTTTTCCATTTTCATCGATCTGTAGGAGGGGGAAAGTGCAATTTGCTGCCTTTTCCCATTTTTTGTCAATCGGGAGGAGGGTGGGAGACATCCTGCACCCTCAAAAAAAATAATTAAATCGCTTCCCGCGCGTGGGTTTTCGTCGATCTGGAGAAGGGGTCGTGCAAATTGCTCTTTGAGCTTTCGCATCGTGATAATTTTAAAATACACTCGAGTGCTTCATAGTGTGATGACGAGTTAGCAACATTTTGCGGGTTTCCAAAAACTGGAGAGAGGGAGGTACTCAAAAAGCATTCACATTGTGAGAATGAATTGTTAACTGCATTCGTGTGAATGACGAATTAACAATATTCGAGGGTCTCAGGAGTGTAAATGCATTATTAGTTTTCATATTGTAAGAGTGCTTTACAGTGCGTGACGAATTAGCGTAATTAGAGGGTCCTCAAATCTGATACCCTACTTTTATGAACTTTCGCGTATTGAGCTTGATATAAGTACCGGTTTCCAAACCACCGCGGAGGTAGGTACACGGCTCGTTTTTGGATTTTACGTGCGGTTCCCCAGTAGGACTCTACTAAGCCTAAGTCCACATGGGTCCTCAGAAGACCTAGCTCCACATGGTGATCAAGCTCAATTAAATTCCGCTCCGTCGTCTTTTCGCCAATCTTTCTTTCTTTTCGTCCTCCGTCTCGTTTTGTAGACGTTTCCTTTTAGCTGCAGCATTTTTTGCTAGTCTCTTTTTTCTCTGCGCCTCGGTTTCTTGAGCTCGAGCTTTGCTCTTACGAGCTGCATCTTTCTCCAATCTTTCTTTTTTCAGATCCGGGCATAACGAGGCCCGTCTTTCCCGTTCCAACTCTCTTTTTGCCATTTTACGCTTCTCTTCCCACGCGGAAGGATCCTCCAAGCTCCTCCGCTGTTTCTCCAGTAAAGAGAGTCTCCGAGCCGCTTTCTCTTGCTCTTCCAACTTTTTCTCCTCGTTCACGTTTTCCTCTTCCCGCATTTTGAGCGCTAAACTCTCCTTTTCCTCTCCCTCCTCGTCGCTCATCATGTCGACGTCCGAGTCGAAATCGTCTTCGTACTCTTTCCACGCGCCCGAGTCGTAGTGGCCGATAGCTAGAGTGTCTTCGCCATTTTTCAAGATGAACCTCTTGTCGTCGTACGGGGAGAGGAGAGATTTTGAAACTCGCACGGTACTCGAACTCGTATCTAATGCTGGAAATTTTCGCCCTTTTTGCGCCGGTGCCGTCAATTTTAAGGTGGATTTGTAATCGTCGAAGGACAAGTGCTTCTTGGCGAACGATCCTTGGATTCCTTTGGCCTTTTTAATGGTCTCTTTTTTCCAGGTTTTGATCGCGTACATCTTCGCTCGCAGCCCGACGAACTCTTGGATGGGTACGCCGCCCATTTCGTCTTTCATCTTTCACAGGACCTGCTTGTTCAACTCTGAGAAAAGAGGGTGGTCTGGGGGGTAGTTGCTCATATCGAAACGTTCTCGGTTCTGGAGCATGTCCTCGAACACGTCGTCACTTTCGATACGGTAGCAAAGGCTGTCCGTGTCGGTGAAGAGGAGCTTAGCTCGGTCTCCGTATTTTGGCCTAATAAACTTGTAATGGAACTCGTACATCGCGAGTTTAGACAGTTCCAAAATAGAGAATCCCGAGTAAGTGGGGAGATTGCACCAAACGCTTTGAATGCGTTGGTTGATCTGAACTAGGTTTTCGTTCAAAATCTTGAAGGAGTCGGCGTGGGGTTGGGACGTGTATTTCGACGCCCACTTATTGTCGGTGCATAACTTGACGTCGAGCCGATTATGTTTGTTTTCCAAGGTCTTGCCGAAAACCGAGTTATTCAAGAATTTAAAGTAGTCCTTCTCGAACGGAGCGGTTAGGGTTTTGTTGAAACGTTCTACCACGCCCGCCTTCTTCTCGGAGTATGCAGAGTACATGTTGATCTTATGGTGACTGAGTAGGGTTTTGAAGTCTTTATTATAGAACTCAATACCTAAATCGACTTGTAAATTTTTAGGGGGGTTGCTCCAGCTAGTATCTTCTTGAAAGCTTCGGTAACGTCTACGCCGGATTTAGATTTTGGGGGAATGGCCCAAGCGAACTTGGACATGACATTAATGCAGGTTAGTGAGTAGTTAAACCCTTTATTTAGGTTAGCGTAAAGTATCATTTCGACTAAGTCAGCCTGCCATAGATCGTTCAGGCTCAGTACAATCACTTTCCGTCTCGGAAAATTTTTTCGGGTTGGCTTGTGAAGTTCTTTTACGAGTAGATCCATTTTTTTTATTTTCCATTCGGAACCGAATTTTTGTTTTCATAATTTTCTTAACGATCGAAAGCGGCTAGCTTTTCTCTCCACGCCAAAGAAGGATCGTCTCTCACTCTTTGAGCTTTAGCAATTAGAACTTCATCAGCGACGTGCCGATCTTTCAAGTCCGAGCTCTCGGAGTAAGCGATGTCGTGTTCTTTGCACGCTTCGTTTAGTTTATTAATTCCCGGGTCTCCTCGAGCCAATCTTTTTTTAAGTTTAGTTCCCGGACTGCAGTATTGGCAGCCCGGCAAATGCATTTCGAGAGGTAACTTATCTATGAGTTTGTTTATGATTCCTTTCCCAGACTTGATAAAGGAAGCTCTTTTCGTCCCGCACACCTCGCAAAATACAACCTGCATCTGCCTGTTATTTTTTTGTGGTGATGATAATGGACGGCTTGGACCCGTTAGAAGTTTGACGTTTACATTTGACGCAATACCTCATCTTGATATTTTTTGATTCCATGGTTCTTTGTTTATATATGATTTTTTTTCAACCTAAACCTAAATTTTGATAAGCCACCCTTTTTCCCCGAGCAGTTATGGTTTGTCTTTGCTGCATTTCTGATAAAATTTCGACCATCTCGTTTCTATGCCCATCATGGCCGGCTAAACTAGATTTGTACAAAAGTCTCAGTCTTTTATCAAATCATTAGGATTATCATAATATTTTTAATCAACTCTACTACCCGCTTTTTTAACCATACCCTACTCTGTTTTCTTCATGTCTTCCCAAATCGGAGGGTAGTTTCTTTCAAATTTTTGAATACTAGCAAATTCCAAAGCCCGCATCTTCCCACGTATTGCTCCCCCTCGACCACTACATCATTCTCAAAGATTTTAACGATTTTATTACTGAAGGTCAGCTCACCTTTTTTCTTATTGTACTGTAATCCAAATACTGAGAAAGAGAGAAAGAGAGAGAAGACGGGCTTTATTTAAAACATAATTAAAACAAAATACATTGATAGTGGGTTGAAGACCAAGGTCTTTTACGAGCCCAGTACAAAAATAAATTGAATAAATGACTACAATGAAATAATAATAATAAAAAAAATACATACATAATAGTTAATTGCACAATAGTGCAATCACACATAGGCGAATGTTAAAAAATTAAAGAAAATTACACAATAAATTATTCGGAAAATGGAAAAAATTGGAAAAAAATATAAAACTATGCAAAGCACTGAAAAAAAATCCAGAAAACACCTAAAATAAATGACGTTAAACAATGTAAAAAAAAAGAATCTAAATGCAGAATAAAACGTTATAATTATATAAGTAAATGGAGAAAAATGGAATTTAATTTTCAGTTTAGTAATGTGGCATTGGTAAGGCAGTGTTTAAAATAATTTTTTTTTTAAAACTATGGGCACTTGAGCTCTGGATTATGTCAGGAGGAATGGCATTCCAGATGGTGGATACTTGACCAACCAAAGACATCTTGCTGCTAGTAGTTCTACTAAAGGTCTAGTGACATTTTAGCATGTTTCTAGTAGGATAGCTATGAACGTTAAAATTGAACTTTACAAGATTGTGTCTGTTTTTATAAATATAGACACCACTTCGGTAAGTGATAAGATCATGAATAGGAAGAATGTTCAGTTTAAAGAAAAGTGGGAGACTATGGTCTTTTGAAGGTCGATGCAAAATAATTCGGACAGCTTTCTTTTAAAGTTTTAATAGTCGTAATTTATTCGTTTTTGACGTGTTCATCCAAACAAGTGTACAATAATTTAGATACGGTTGAATAATTGCATGATACAGTTGGGTAAGACATTTAGTAGGTAGCTCGTCTCTTAGTTTATTTAAGATACCAACGGCTTTAGAAATTTTGTTGGACATGAAGTTAATGTGGGGATTCCAATTAAGATGTGGGTCAAGTTTTAGGCCTAAAAAGGTAATGTTTGAGACCTCCTTTAATTTGCATTTATTTATTACTAAATTAGGCATGTGGTTGCAAGATTTTTGTCGGATTCTAAAAATGATAAAGTTCGACTTTTCGATGTTGAGAGACAATCTATTCAAATTAAACCAATCAGAAATTTTATTAAGTTCAGCATTTATGGTTTTTTCAAGATTTTTTAAATCTTTGCCTGAGAGATATAAAGTAGTGTCATCCGCAAAAAGAATTGCAAGCAAATTGGAAAAAGCTGGCAACTCATTAACATAGATTAAGAACAATAATGGTCCAAGGATTGATCCTTGAGGAACTCCACAATTAATAGGTTGTCTTGTAGAAGAGCTGGCTTCGATTTGGACATATTGATTTCTATTTTCAAGGTAACTTTCAAACCAGTTATTTGTAACCCCTCTAATACCATAATGATTCAGTTGGAGACAGACGGTTGTGGTTTACTGTATCAAAAGCCTTTCGCAAGTCAATAAATATGGCAACAGTATAAAGATTCTCTTCAAAAGCATTAACAACATCCTGAACGAATTTGAGTGTTGCCCCTTCAGTACTTCTTCCAGGTCGAAATCCATATTGACTGTTAGTAAGAATATCATTATTGTCAAGATAAGAGTAGAGGCGCTTAAACACAACCTTTTCAAGAATTTTTGAGATCACAGGTAAAACCGAAATGGGTCTATAGTTGTTTATATCATTTTGGCTTCCACCTTTATGAATCGGTATAACTTTTGCTGTTTTAAGGTCATCAGGAAACTGCCCTTCAGCTAAACTTAGATTAATAATTTCAACAAGAGCAGGAATAATCTGTGGAGCAACTTGTTTGATAATATCAGTTGTAATCTGATCATGACCAGCTGATTTGGAATTAGCTAAGGTATTGATAATAGAAGCTAACTCAGGACTGGGTCATTGTCTTGGGAATTTTCGACCAGGTAACAAACTATCGAGGGACCTTAGCGTTGTGATGTTAGGAAGCTCAGGTGGGGTAGAAATGTGTCTAGCTTGCACCGTGGAATATGTATGGGTGAGTCTAGGACCGGTGCTCGTAGAGGCATATTCGGTTTTGGTGTCGGGAGGAATTCGCATTATAGGAGTTAAAGCCGGACTTGAATATTGGGCGAGGCTGTAATCGAGAGATGTTTTCTGACTAGGTGCAGGGGATGGTGAGAGAGCCAGTGATTCGTAGTCATCTTCGTAACTTTCTTCTTCATCACTACCTTCTTCTTTGTAAATTTTAGTCCGTGTAGTTTGAGTGGCTAGAGCGTTTTTAATCGGCGTAGTTAGCGTGGCTGCACCGAGGACCGATCTCGGTTTCAGGGTGCTTACTACCGGTTTAAAAAATTCTTGTAGCGATTCTTCTTGTTCTCTCTCCCCCGAACGTCTTTTGAGTTTCGCGATTTCTCGTTTTGTTTCCATTCTTTTGTTTAATAGGCAAAAAACAAACGTTTATATCTCCCTTCGTTTAATGTTTTGTTTATTGATAAAAACCCATAAGGCTTTTTCCAACAATTTGACACAAAGTTTTAAAGTCTGAAAATTCCATGTCGGGGCTAACGTGGTTTTTATAAACGTGTTTCAAATTTAACTCATCCATGGGGAAAAGGATTAATAAATTTGCGTTGTCTCTGACCACTTGTTTTGGAATTCTCGTGTAGGACTGGCTGCAATAAAAAACATCGGCCTTTGAATGATGCCCTTCAGTGAAGTAATGTTCGATGTTTTTTTGTTTGTCCAAAGGCAATCGTCAAAAAGAATCAGGTTTCGAAATTTTGGGTCCAGTTCTTCGGGCAGAACTAAATCTATTTGAGAACTGTAAATAAAGGCGACATCCCGTCCAATTTTTTCCTCAATTTCAGCAAATAAAGATTGCAAAGCTTTGTACTTTGATTGACATAAAGTTTTACTGTAAATTTATAACCAATCGTAGTCGAGCCATCTTTCGTTACAGATGAAATTAAACAGTAAGTTAGTTTTGTCGCAATTTGCGGGGCCTATAATTAGACATCTGATATTCGAAGGTAGAAATGGATGATTTTTAGGTTCTTTCTTAGGTGCGAAAAATTCGTAGTTTTTAATTTCCATATCTTTTCTTATTTGCACATTTTTTAATGTTTACGGAGATACTAAACCCATAAAGTCTTCGTCGGAAAATTTGTCATTGGAAATGTCGGAATGAGCTACTCCAAAGTCTACGTTGCACCACAATTTCACGTTGCTGGGAGAATCGTCGGTGATGTACACCGCGGTAATTCTGCCAGTGACTTCTGTCGAGTTTAAAGCGTTGTAAGATGGCAAGTTAAACCAGGGTTTGTCGATAACATTTTTGTTAAGTTTTCCTTTAGTTTTGTGAATATTCTCGTACACCCAAGTTTTAAGGCAGAGCGGTTTGTCTCCGTTACCTCCGTTCACCTTTTCGCAAAAAGGGTAACAGCAGTAAGCCGTATGCATCGAATTGGGATAATTAAACGTAGTCATGTATATGGGTTTTTGTTCGTCAAACTCGATCTCTAGTTTTTTACAGATGTACTGTTTAAGATTTTTCATCAGTTTTTGAGTTTCTGAGTCGCTGGGTGAAATCCAGCCTTTATATTTTGATTTTTTGCTCGAAATGGGATTTCCCAAACCCTTTAAATCTTTAAACTGCATGGAAGGAGACAAGGAAAACTTTACACCGTTGTTAATCTTTGTACTATTCTCGTTCTTAACTTTCAGCAAGTTTTTTTGCATGAGATTAGAAAGATTCGTTTGCCAGGATAGTTATTTTATTTTGATTTTCTTCCTTTTATTATAATACTGAAAATAAAAGCCTCATCGATGGCTCGCTATATTTTGAAAAAATTTCTCTTATTTAAAAAAAGATGTCGGTCAATAAGTTTGGACAAGCATTGAAAAGGACGAGGGGGGAAGCGGGTGAAGTGATGGGAGTCGGTCTGAGAAGACATCAGGGGCTATGGTACGTTTTAACCCCAGATAACAACTACGACATGCAAAGCAAGCGTGTAAGTAAAGTAGGAGCTGCTATCGAACCTGAAGATGCGGTAAATTATTCTCAGATCGGTACTCTGGGAACGGACGTACAAAAACTTAAAACCGATTTGCCTCCTGCCATTACTCTTCTCTCCGAAGAGTTGGCTTCCGCCATTTCTAGTATGGAAAAAAATACGTTGTACGTAGAAGATGCTGACGGGAATTTCTACGCGAGGAAGAAGCAAATGAAGGACATAGCTTTCCCCCGTCCCGCTGCTGACGCGGCGTCAAAAGTGTACTTCGATAGGAATTGTTTATTACAAGACGCCCAAAAAGTATACTTCAATGCGACGCACAAGCCGATTAGAAATGTAAGCGAACCTACTTTACCGAACGATGCTGTTACTAAGGTATTTTTCGACAGCCATTGCTTCTTACAAGATGAGCACAAAGAATACTTTAATGCCACGAACAAACCGATTAGAAATCTAAGCGAACCTACTTTACCGAGTGACGCGGCTGCGAAGAAATTTGTGCATGAACCCAGTTTCATGCTGATCAGTTTCAGCATGAAAAGCCCTTTGGAAAAAACGAGCGATTGGTTCGTTAATTCCGGTCCTCTCTCGATTTTCGTGTGTACTTATCCAGGTTTAATTCATAAAGCAATTTTCTACTACAGTGACCCGAGCGTTTCATTAGTTGCTAAATGTAAAATAGGTATGAGAGCCCTTTACATTATGAAAGTAAAGGGAGAACATTCGACAGTTACCATTTTAGAAAATCCTCACATAATAGAAAAAAATTTGCTCATCGTGGTAGAGGTATTCGAAGAGTTTCACCCTGAAGACGTTTATTTCCAGTTAGATTTGCACGTAACTTTTCAATAGATGACTCGTCTCATCCTATCTAAAACAGCTTCGTAATTACATACCTTAGAGAAGGTGCTTAGGAAAAATAAGCAAAAGTGACCGCACCAAATCTGGTCAAAGTTTTGTACGCGTTTGTAATTGTATTTTATTCCCAGTCCCAAGTAGTTTGCCACAGACCGGGGAGGACCCGTGTTGCCAAAACTATCGAAGTAACAAGGTTCTCCCGAAATGGTGGAATAGGCGACCCAATGACTTCCGTCTCCGTCTTGGAAATCTTCCAAGTTTACAATTCTGTTTTCACCAGTAGGCCAAAGTTTTAAGGGAAGCGTGTCTTTACTAAAAGTACCTCTGAATTTTGGAATTTTCGTTACTCTAGCCAATCCGTTTAAATCAAAGTTTGTTAAAGGTTTATTAAAGTCGATTAAACCTTGGGTGGCCTAAGTAAAGACCTCTGCCACGGGGTAATTTTTTTTTGCTTCTTTTTTTGCTTAATTTGTTTTTCTTCGAGCCCGAACCTTCCACTTGCTTGTGATGTCGCACGAGTTCAGCCAGAATTTTTGCATCGTTTTGTGCTTTTTTAACAGCAGATACCACTCCCGCTGTCCCTCCCGCCAACCCTCTAATCCCGGCTAAAATCGGTCCTAGCAATGCCAACGGCAAAAAGCCGCCTTTCTTTTTTCGAGATTTTGTTTTGAGCGCCATATCTTTTTTATTATTATTATTATTTAGTAAACAACTTCGACTTTGCCTCTATCCAACTTTAGATTCATTTTCCTGTCGCCAATGAGCAGAGCGTGACACATAGTGTTACCTGGCACGGCTGCTCTAAACTTCAGTTTGACTTGTACGTCCACGATTCCCGATTGAAGCCTCTCGGACTGTTTGGAGCAATCCAACACCACGAGCGGATAGGCTTTCTTGAACTGAAGCAAGTCAAAACTCAAGTCGTTGGTATCGTTGCAAAGCTGCCTAAATTGCTGCGCCATTCTGTACAGACCGACGTACTCTCCAGTGGCAAAATAGTATTTAAATCTAGAAACGGATATCTTTCTGAATTTAGAGTCATGTGAGCATCTTGCAAACTGCAGTGGTCAAACACGCCAGGATTTTTAACTAAAGAGTCCTGCCTCTTAGTTTGAAAAGCTAGAACTATCCACCTAGGTTTTTCGACCGCGTTAGTAGTCAGCACGCGCCAAGTGAAGCTGGTATTTTGAGGGAGCACGCAGCTATCGTAATGCCAGTGCCTAAATCATAAATCTACCGTCGCTCCGTGGTCGATGAAATTGTAGTGTTTAAGTTTCTGCTCGTCCGAGGCAGTGACATGTGGAACGATCCAGCTGATGCTATTTAGAACGAATTTGCCATTGGCCGCTGCCGCTGCTTTGAAGATGGCGATCGTATCGCTCGCTCGCAAGAGTGTGAGTACGTGTTTAGTTCCGTCAAGAATTTATAGGATTGGGGAGGAGAATTTGTGACTGCGACCCATACTGAAACGTCTTAGATACGTTCACATTAGTTCAGTCTTAATTTATATAGGGCGCCACTATTTTATGTGGGAATTTCTACTCAGTTTTTAGCCTAAAATTAAACTAAACTAAACGAAACTAGCTTATATTTAATTATTATTTAGCCTGGCTTAGTTGTAATTTAGTTTACTTTAGATTTGGGCTGAAAAATGAGCAAAAATTGCCAGGTAGAACACTTGGCGCCCTCTGAAAACTCGGACTGAACTAATGGCGACGAATCTAACGTGTTTCAATAGGGACTTTTTAGAGTTACAAATTTTCCTCCCAGACCCTATAAATTCTTGGTTCCGTAGATTACCTTGTCGTAATTTTCGAAAAATCCCATTACGTGTTTCAGAGGGATGGCAAATGCAAAGCTTCCCTTGGGAGTCGTTTCAACGATGATGGACGCGTGCCACTGTTTGTATCCCAAGTTGTCTGTTAGTTCGGCAGCGACTGAAGCCGCACTATCCAGCATCCAGCACTGGCCGAGCAGAGCTGGTTGCTCCGCCGAGCCGTAAGTGAGCAGTCCTTTCATCAGAGTACCGAACCCGGGATAATTTAACTCGTCGACTTGTTTATCACCGAGATGGTATTTGATGTTAGAAAACAGGAACATGGGAGCATTATTAATAAGACTAGCTACGTCAGCGTCCGTGTAAGCCGAGTCATCGTTCTTCAGCAACCTCCCTTTAATCAGGAGGTAACTATTGGCAACGTGCAGAAATAAATCTTGGTTTTTCTACGTGTATGCGGATTTCCGAATTTACGTTGTTGAGATTGGTACCAACAATAGGATTGTATTCGTGGTAAGTGTAAGACTCGACCGATGAATCGTACACCAAAGGTTCGTTGACTTTTAAGTAATCTTCTACTACGCTCATTTTCTGGGAGTTGTTATAAATTTGATGAAAGCTTTATTTCTTGGTGTCAAACCTTTTGTTTTTTTATTTTTTCCAAACACGAGCATTTTATCCTTTTTTTAATTTTTAGATCTCAAATGAAGACGCACCGTGAGCGTCTCACCGTTTAAATCCAACGGCCCGTTGGTCTGAGACGTGAGCCAAACTCTTATATTTCTGATTAATTTTGTAGTCACTGGGAGGTAACTCAAATAATGCGGGGACTCTATGATTTTGAAACCGGGCGGAGAATTGGGATAAAAGGAGTATAGAGTGGGCTGAGTGTCGTTATTTAGGTACGAGTTGCCTATGATATCAACGTATACGAAAATTGTACTGATGCTCATAATGTCGACGGTATTTTGACTCTCTCGACTTCTCATGTAGTTGCCTAATTCAAACCCCAAGACTGGAGCCAAACTCTTGTCACCTGAAAAAGATATTCCGTAACTCGGATCGGTAATTATCAAGTTGGTTCTTAAAGTATTTAGATTCGGAAGAATCGTAATGCATCCTTGCTGTGGCCATTCAAATCTATCGCCGACTTGGAAATTTATTCAAATCCTCGATTTCGTAAGCCCCCGGGGAGACTAACACTTTCTGCCAGGTGGCACCAGCATCGGTCGTGTACCGAATTTCGTTATTTTTCGAGGAGATGTTGTGAATGCTGTTGTACGTGTCTAAATTAAGCAGGGCCAATTCGTAATTTTTTTCAGAGTCTAAATGAATTGGAGTGTTTAGATTAATTCTCAAATCAGAGTCTTTGCCGGAGAGAATAATTGAACAAGAATCCATTTTAAGTGGGAAGAAAAAGAAATTCGACCCCAAAATTAACGATTGGCTACCTTGAAATTTTTAACCAAAGTCATTTTATGCACCAAAATAGTATACCCAGTCCTAGCGGTGCTAAATAGTACACCCGGTCCTAGGGAGTGTAAAATAGTATATCGGTACGACATCACTTCCGGTACGTGTGGGCACCGCCATCTTGGACTGCACTTCTGGTTCGTACGGGTGCCGCCATCTTGGAAAAATAGCTACACCTCGGGTTTGCACAGTACCAAAAAGACTCAAAGTTACTAAAAAAGCACTTTCCCCCTCCTCCAGATTGATGAAAAGAGGGCTGGATGGCGGCCTTCCGGTTCACTTGGGCGCTGCTGAAGTGGATATGGGAGGTAAACATCTTGATTGGGAGATTTACTTGAGTGGAAGGTTTACTTGAGTGGGAGGTTTACTTGAGTGGGAGGTTTACTTCAGTGGGAGGTTCATTTGAGTGGGAGGTTTACTTGAGTTGGAGGTTTACTTGATTGGGAGGTTTACTTGATTGGGGGTAGGTTTATTTGAGTGAGGGTAGGTTTACTTGATTGGGAGGTATCTTGATGATTTTGATACTCTGCATGATTTCCTGTGAATTCCTGCACGAGGGGTGCGGAGGGTGGGCTAGGTAGGTGGGTCCTCATATCACAAATCCCCACTACTAAGGCAGCAAATTGCGCTTTCCCCCCTCCTCCAGATCGATGAAAATGGAAAAAAAGCCAGCAAATTCCTCCAGATCGATGAACACCGGCGCGCGCCGCCATCATGGAAACTTCTGTTTTGCATTGGCGCCGCCATCTTGGAAAATAGCTACACTTTCGGTACCCAAAGGACTCAAAAAGTGCTTTTCCCCCCTCCTCCAGATTGATGAAAAGAGGCCACTTCCGGTTCGCATGGGTGCCGCCATCTTGGACTTCCGGTGCGCATGGGCGCCGCCGAAGTGGCTGACGGCACTTCCGGTCACGTGACCTATGACACTTCTGGGTGTGTGGAGATGTCCCTGCCATATCGAATTTTCCCCCTGGTGAGGTGGGTTTACTTGAATGGGAAGTTTCCTTGAGTAGGGGTAGGTTTACTTGAGTGAGGGTAGATTTACTTGAGAGGGGGTAGGTTTACTTGAGTGGGGGTAGGTTTATTTGAGTGGGAGGTTTACTTGAGTGAAGTTGCTAATTCGTCATTAGCTCCTGAAACGGGGTAGGTTTACTTGATGATTTGCTGCTCAGCATGATTCATGCGACTTTTCTGCACGTGGTGGGGTTTGTCCGTGCCATATCGCATTTTCCCCCTACTAACTTCAATGCGATGCACAAGTCGATTAGAAATTTAAGCGAACCTACTTTCCCAAACGATGCTGTTACTAAGGTATTTATCGACAGCAATTGCTTGTTATAAGATGAGCAGAATGAATACTTTAATGCCACGAACAAACCGATTAGAAATCTAAGCGAACTTACTTTACCGAGTGACGCGTCTACTAAGAAATTTGTGCATAAAAACAGTTTCATGCTGATCAGTTACAGCATGAAAAGCCCTTTGGAAAAAACGAGCGATTGGTTCGTTAATTCCGGTCCTCTCTCGAGCTTCGTGTGTACGAGTTCAGGTTTAATCCATAAAGCAATTTTCTACTGCAGCGATCCGAGTGTTGCACTAATTGTTAAATGTAAAATAGGTACGAGAGCCCTTTACATTATGAAAGTAAAGGGAGAACATTCGACAGTTACCATTTTCGAAAATCCTCACGTATTAGAAAAAAATTTGCCCATCGCGGTAGAGGCATTCCAAGAGTTTCACTCAGAAGACGTTTATTTCCAGTCAGATTTGCACATAACTTTTTAATAGATGACTCGTCTCATCCTATCTTAAACAGCTTCGTAATTACGTACCTTAGAGAAGGTATATAGGAAAAATAAGCAAAAGTGACCGCACCAAATCTGGTCAAAGTTTTGTACGCGTTCGTAATTGTATTTTATTCCAAGTTTACTATTTCGTTTTCACCAGTAGGCCAAAGTTTTAAGGGAAGCGTGTCTTTACTAAAAGTACCTCTGAATTTTGGAATTTTCATTACTCTAGGCAATCTGTTTAAATCAAAGTTTGTTAAAGGTTTATTAAAGTCGATTAAACCTTGGGTGGTCTTAAGTAAAGCCCTCTGCCACGGGGCAATTTTTTTTTACTTCTTTTTTGCCAAATTTTTTTTTCTTCGAGCCGGAACTTTCCACTTGCTTGTGATGTCGCACGAGTTCAGCTAGAATTTTTGTATCGGTTTGTGCCTTTTTTATGGCGGATACCACCCCCGCAGTTCTACCCGCCAATCGTCCAATCCCGCCTAAAATCGGTGCTAACGGTGCTAATGGCAAAAAGCCACCTTTTTTTTGTGATCTTGTTTTGAGCGCCATATTATCTTTTTTATTATTATCGTTATTATTTAACAAACAACTTCGACTTTGCCTCTGTCCAACTTTAGATTCATTTTCCTGTCTCCTATGAGCAGAGCGTGATTGGTAGTATTGGCCGGCACTGCTGCTCTAAACTTCAATTTAACTTGTACATCCACGATTCCCGATTGAAGCCTCTCGGTCTGTTTGGAGCAATCCATCACCATGAAAGGATAGGCTTTCTTAAACTGAAGCAAGTCAAAACTCAAGCTGTTGGTGTCGTAGCCCAGCTGCCTAAATTGCTGCGCCATTCTGTACAAGCCGACGTACTCTCCAGTAGCGTAATTTGCGTACAAATCAAGAAACGGATATCTTTCTGAATTTAGAGTCACATGAGCGTCTTGCAGACTGCAGTGATCGAACACCCCAGGATTTTTGACTAAAGAGTTCTGCCTGTTAGTTTGAAAAGCTAGAACTATCCACCTAGGTTTTTCGACAGCGGAAGTTGTGAGCACGCGCCAGGTGAAGCTGGTGTTTTGAGGGAGTACCCAGCTATCGTAATGCCAGTGCCTAAATCCTAAATCCACGGTCGCTCCGTGGTCGATGAGATTGTAGAGTTTAAGTTTCAGCTCGTCCGAGGCAGTGACATGTGGAACGATTCAGCTGATGCTATTCAGAACGACTTTGCCATTGGCCGCGGCCGCTGCTTTGTTGATGGCTTTCGTATCGCTTGCTCTCATGAGTGTGAGCACGTGTTTAGTTCCGTAGATTAGCCTGTCGTAATTTTCGAAAAATCCCATGACGTGTTTCAACGGGATGGCGAATGTAAAGCTTCCCTTGGGAGTTGTTTCAACGATGATGGACGCATGCCGCTGTTTGTATGCCAAGTTGTCTGTTAGTTCGGCAACGACTGAAGCCGCACTATCCAACGCTCAGCACTTGATGTATTTGATGTTAGAAAACAGGAACATGGGAGCATTATTAATAAGACTAGCTACGTCAGCGTCCGTGTAAGCCGAGTCATCGTCCTTCAGCAACCTCCCTTTAATCAGGAGGTAACTATTGGCAACAAGCAGAAATAAATCTTGGTTTTCTACATGTATTCGGATTTCCGAATTTGCGTTGTTGAGATTAGTGCCAACAATAGGATTGTATTCGTGGTACGTGTAAGACTCGACCGATGAATCGTTCACCGAAGTTCATTGATTTTTAAGTAATCTTCTACTACGCTCATGTTCTGGGTGTTGTTATGAATATGATGAAAGATTTGATTCTAGGTGTCAAACCGTTTGTTTTTTTTATTATTAGATAAAAAATTAAGTCCTTTCCCTTTTTTCCCAAACACGAGCATTTTTATCCTTTTTTTTTATTTAGATCTCAAATGAAGATGTACCGTGAGCGTCTCACCATTTAAATCCAATGGCTCGTTGGTCTGTGAAGTGAGCCAAACTCTTATATTTCTGATTAATTTTGCAGTAACTGGGAGGTAAATTAAATTATGCGTGGACTCAATGATTTTGAAACCGGGCGGGGAATTGGGATAAAAGGAATATAAAGTGGGCTGAGTGTCGTTGTTTAGATACGAATTGCCGATGATATCCACGTGTACGGAAATTGTGTTGATGCTCATAATGTCGACTGTATTTTGACTTTCTCGACTTCTCACGTAGTTGCCTAAGTCAAACCCCAAAACAGGAGCCAAAGTCTTATTGCCCGAAAAGGACAAGCCGTAGTTTGGATCAGTAATTATCAAGTTGGTTCGCAAAGTGTAGATTCGGTAGAATCGTAATAGCATCCTTGCTGTGGCCATTCGCATCTATTGCCGACTTGAAAAATGTATCAAATCTTCGATTACGTAAGCCCCCGGGGTGACTAACACTTTCTGCTAGGAGGCACCAGCATCGCTCGTGATGATGTTATGAATGTTGAGGTGATGTTATGAATGCTGTTGTACGTGTCTAAATTAAGCAGAGCCAATTCGTAATTTTTTTCAGAGTCCAAATGAATGGGTTGTTTAGATTAATTCTCAAATCGGAGTCTTTGCCGGAGAGAATAATTGAACAAGAATCCATTTCTTTTTTCTTTATCCCATTTCAATCAAAATAAATTCAAGTTAAAAAAATTACCTTTATGCAGGTGCCCTACTGATATGGTGCATGTAGCCCTGCCCAACTGCACCAAGGTTGGGAGGCCGTTTGACTTCGGTCTGGAGTGAGGTAATTTTTGTTTGAGCCCTGCTTATATAGGAAAAGAAATATTACCCATAATGCATCAGTCAGAAAGGGGATTCCCCTCATTAGAAGGGAATTCCCCAGTTCCAACCCAGTCAGATGAAGGCAGGAGGGGATTCCCCTTGGGGTGCATTGTGGGTAATTTTCTTTCCTATAAAAAGGAGGACTCATCATTCGAACCTCAGTCCAGATGCTGCTCGGATTTCAACGGGGAGCTCAAGGAGGGTAGTCAGTTAAGGTAAGTAACATAATTATTTATTTCTGTAGTCTTAATTTTTGTGTGTAGTCTATTAGTTTTCACATTGTGAGAACTCTGAAAATACTTTTTAAAGTTATCACAATGTGAAAGCTCAAAAAGCATTCGCACGACCCCTTCAGTTTTGGGAACCCCCAAATTGCTGCAAATTCGTCATTTTTACGCTTTGAAGCTTTTTAGAATTATCACTATGTGAAAGCTCACGGAGCATTTGCACGACCCCTCCAGTTTTGGGACCTCCCAAAATGCTGCTATTTCGTCATTTGTTACACTTTGAAGCATGCTAGAGTTCTCACCATGTGAATGCTCACGAAGCACTCGCACTAGCCCTCGGATGACGTCACTTCCGGTAACGGACCTTCCCGCTCGGAGGTGGTCGCATTTAGTTATCTATAAGACTCATGTAGCGAAAGGACATTTTTTGGGTAGCAAAAGGACGCCGAGGTAGGAAAAGGACAAATTTTGGTAGCAAAAGGCACTTTCCCATGGGTGACCTCGACCCATCTTGGCTGTGGCTGCACTTCCAGCATGCGATTTTTTTTAGGGTACATGTGGCAGGAGGCAGCAAATTGCTCTTTCCCAACTTCCTCTAGATCGATGAAAACGGAAAAAAACGCCAGCAAAAAGCACTTTTCCACCCTCCTCCAGATCGTTGAAAACCCTCGCGCGGGCCCTCCAGATCGACGAAAACGGAAAAAAGCCAGCAAAAAGCACTTTCCCACCCTTCTTCAAATCGAATAAAACTGGGTCCTATAGATCGACGAAAACGGGAGAAAAAGTGCCAAATTGAGCTTCCCCCCCCTCCTCCAGATCGACGAAAATGAAAAAAAACCAGCACTTTCCCCCCTCCTTCAGATCGACAAAAGGGAAAAAACGTGGCAAAAAGCACTTTCTCCCCCTGCTCCAGATCGACAAAAAATCACGCGCGGAAAGCAATTTTTTATGCGAAAATCCCGCGCGCGGAAAGCGAGTTTTTTTGGGGTTTGTCCAGGTGTTCCTGCCATATCGCAAATTGCCTCTACTGTGATCTTCAGACTCACTATCATATTCACGTTCTAATTTGTGAATTCTTTTCTTGTAGCTATACTTCTGCTTACCTTTAAGCCTAGACTTAAAATTCGTGGTAGTACTGGGCTTACTTTGCTCAAATGACTTGGTAATTCTTTTAGTATGACTACTGCTTTTCCTACACACAGCTTTTAAGTGGCCAGCGGTATGGCATCTGCCACAAGTATAGTCATGGTATTTGCACCGGGTTTCTACATGGCCAGAATTACCGCAGTAATAACAAATAAAATCTTTAGAAAATTTTGGCTTATTCTGGTTCTTACTTGATTTTTTAGCTATGCAGTTGACTGACTTTGAGTGACTTCCTAGAACATTCTGATCAGTTTCTGCGGATTCTAAGGATAAGGCCAGGGATGTTGTATCCTTTAAATTCAGAGTCTTTTTCAATAATTCTCGCTGAATAACCTCGGAATGAATTCCTCCTATCAGGCGGTCTCTTATCATTTCACTGTTAATGTCAGTGATTTTGTTAAAGTCACAATACTTAATCATAAGTTTTAAAGCTGCTAAATATTCCCCAATGCTCTCATTGGATTTCTGGGACCGTCGGAAAAACTTAACTCTTTCAGAAACCACTGAGGGCATCATCTAAAACCTTTTCACTAATTCGTCAAAAGACATTGAATCGGGAAAGTCAGGTGCTATGATATTTAAAATGCGATCAAACATTTTTTGGCCGGGACATTTTTTGGCATTAAGAAATTTACTTGCTTAGTTGCAGATATTTCTTTTGCTTTGAAAAAATAACTAATCCGATTGGAATATTTTTCCCATGTGTCTGTTTCACAATCAAATTCGCTGAAGAAACCAGCGTTTTTAGAAGACGTCATTTCTTCTTCACTTTCAAGACCACTATTTAAATTCAAATTTAAGTTAGGGTCCATTACAGCACTAGCGCTCACTACAGTATTAGTTTCACTACAGGGTTTTTTTGCAAACGACATCCGTCTATGGCATAAGCCTTACAAGTTAAATAAAATTTTTATTTAGCTACAATCCTACTTAATTTGCAAGATTAGGCATGGAGCACTCGAGACTACCGGTTGCTATTTAAATAAACTAGCTTAACTGTAGCCTACCTAGTTGTATAAATCAATCGCTTACAAATTAACTTAAAGGGACTAGGCTTTATCGTTTTGACGTTTTGAGGCGTTTTGACGCTCACTCACAAAGCAACGTTTTACAAAACAACACTCCTGGCCTAAGCCTCAGCACAAACCAGATTTCACTTAGTTTAAGCATAAACCTACGGTGTTAAATTTAACACCACCACAAAACCAGCCTGAATATGGGATAGGCACTATCGAATCTACTAGAGTTAATTTAGCAGCACATTTTTTCGTGTCTTCAGGTTTATAGTACTGCCTGTGTGACACGCCAGTGCATCGCTCTAGAGCAGTACCCTTGTAAAATTAACCTTAATATATTCAATTCCCACTCCAGTTCTAGCTAGTTAAGGTACTAAATTTAACTATTATCATTTCGTGCCACTTATCAGCTCTACCACAACAAATTACATATTTTGGTAAAGACTAAACTCTGATAGGCTTTCAGTGCACTAATTTTCATTGCCAACATGAAAAAAAATTTGCCACTTATCACAAATTTGGGGCACAGATGTGGTTGAAGACCTATCATTTTAGCTTTAAATTTAAACTTAAACCATAGTATCGGCAAGTCGCCAACTGTGATGTATGTTGGAGTACACTCCTGATACTGCGTGGGTAACTATGGCATAATGAATAAATGGAAAACAACCTTGGTGTAAGCTACCACTGAAGAGACAAATTTACTTCCTGTAAACCTGTGGTTATATAGTTACAGATCAAGTCATGTGATAGGAAGTATGGTTTACAATTAATTACAATATATGACATAGCTAACCTAGTAGATTAGTTATGGTAAACTGGAGGGTTAACAAAACAGGAACCTGCTTTGAAGCGGCCATTGTGGTGCCACAAATAACGACACCACACCCCCCTCGACCAAATCTCCAAAAATTCTTCAAGGACGTAAACTAACTCAAAGGTTCAACATTCCTTGCTTACCACTCAGCATTAAACTCTGTCGTCAATACAGCAAACAAAACGAAACTTCTCAAAGACTACCGCATTTCAGCCTCTCTCCTCTCTTTCAAGAACGAACAATAACTGTCTGGAATCAGTCAGAAGTTCAACAATCTCTGATGGAAGAACTATACCAACCAATGCAAGACAGTTCCCTCCATCGGAAAACCCAGAAAACTGTTTTTCTTGTAACATTGGCAACTAGCCTTAGTTGCAACGAAATCCAGGCTTTGTCAGCCGATCCACCTCGCTGCATCTTCGGACTAAAATTTCTGCTCAGCAACTCTGCACCCAAGAGCAAAACTTCCTACCAAAAAAAAAACCCATAAACCAACTGAAACGCCAAAACCAAGAACCTTTTCGACTCTTCCAAACATCCTCGCAGATGAACCCAAACAATAATGTCCAATCCGAGCACTACGCTTCTACGCAACAGGGACCCAGCACGAAGACATACGTAAAAAACGGAACCAACCTTTTCTCCCCAAGGACTCACAATCTGGTAAAATCTCCGCAACAATCGTATCACACCTGATTAAAAAGCCCATCGAAGCAGCTTACGACCAACATTGCAACACGAGCGGTATCATGAGTGTGACGCCACATGAAGTATGAGCATTCTCCACATCGTGGGGCCACCGTAGATTGAAGAAATCCGAGCAAAAGCACCCTAGCGAAACCCAACGACCTTCGCCTCATTCTACCTAAGAGACAGGTAAGAGAAGAAATGTGACTACACTGGCTGGGACCAATCGTCTTAGCCAGAACCGTAGTCAGGCCCCCTTAAGCACTCAGAACGAAGTAGAAGCAAGCCAACCACAAGCAAGCCTTTCCATAGATGGAAGCAAACAAACCACAGAAAGAAGCAAGACCCACATAAAACACGAAAGAAACCAAAATTCCATTTCATCACCAAGGTTCTGAAAAATAGTGCGAAATTCATAAAATGAATTTTTTGGGGGAGAGCCCGCTTAAAACCCGGGGCGCCCATCAATGCCGTGCCCGCCATCTATCTTTGACAATGTGTCCTGTTAATGCTAAAATTAACAGCTTAAGATGTTTTCCAGGGTAATAAGAAAGCCCATTTTGCCGGCCCCCATGTCTGGCCGGCTAAAAAATGGTTTCTTTTGCCAAGGAAAACATACTTAACCCTTTCGAGTCACTGCCTGGCATATTGAGAAGAAAATAAATGACGAAAGCGTTCGCGCTCTTGCTTTTATAGAGGAGACTTCGCCGCACATGCGCAGTGGGGCTTGCAAGCAGGCGGCTACATGCAGACAAGAAGCCTCCAGGGAAACGACATTGAGGATCAATGTAGTGCTAAAATTAACAGGTTAAGTATGTTTTCCTTGGCAAAAGAAACCATTTTTAGCCGGCCAGACATGGAGGGGCCGGCAAAATGGGCTTTTTCTTGCCATAAAACGATTCTCCAAAGTAATTGCGTTGTACGGTTTCGTTTTCGATTCTCCATGGTCTTTTCAGTTATAATACGGGTGCTTGTATTAAATCGACAATTTGGGTGTTTTAGCACGAAACTCCTTTGTTGTAAAGGAGTTAAGTGCTAAAACACCCAAATTATACATTTAATGCAAGCACGAGTGGAATTCGGTTGAGAATTTTTGTTTTCCTTTCCCTAAACGATTTTCTGAAGGAATTTCGTGTTAGGGATTCGGTTTCGATTTACGATCTCGATTTCGACATACAAAGTAATTTTGATTTACGGTGTTTAGTTTTGTTTATAATGTTTACCTTTTTTTGTTTTGTTGACAATGTTTAACTCTTATCTGGCGTAGCGTTACCATCCACCATCGAACTTCATCAACCAACCTGTAATTTCGTTCGCTACGGCATTGGCAATTTGTATTAGGCCTAAGCTCATTTTTATGTTGTTGATATCGTGCGTTCCGTTTGGCAAAGCGCTTATCAGAATCACTGTCCCGTTTGTGTGAGCGCTTTGTTTGCTGAAGCGCTCATGACTGTTCCATTTGCAGGCGCTGAGAAAGTGCTTAGAAGCAACGCGAAGCAGAAAAATTGATGTTTTTTCGGCTTAGCTTCAAGAAGGCCGCCCCCTTGTATGTGGACGCTATCGACGTGACGTGAGATAATGGCCCATTTTTCGGCCTGACGGCCGACTCTACTGAGACTAACAGACGCCATACCGATAATTAGTTTTGTGTGCTCGCTGAAACACTAATTTATAAAACGAATTTTCAAAAAATAACGTTGCAATTCTTGATTTCCTACTGACGTGTGTAGCGAGTGAGTGCATCGTTCGCAAGTACGTGCATAGTCACAAATTTTGAAATATATTTCGTAATTTTCTATTGTTTGCTTAGTTTGCCAGATTGAATCCCTTCACTCCAACCGCCCAACTAAATCTACGTCGTCTAAACAGTGCTGTAAAACAACTGGTGCTCGTGTTTTTTTTACGAAGAGCCCAATTATTCACAAACGAGTTATTTTTATAAAAACGCCAGCCATCTTGTTTCCTACGACGATCGTCCCGTTTGCTCTCAAAGTGCCGAACGTCTGCTGGTGACGTCAGCATTGAGACAAGAAAGCTATTTGCTGAAGCGCTTTGCCAAACGTATCGCATGGATACGCCAAATGAAATTTATAAGCTGCTTCGTGTTTCCGTAAAAACCCGACGATTAACGAAGCTGACGCCATTCCACCATCGCATTTCATTAACCAACCTGTAATTTCGTTCGCTTCGGCATTGGCATTTCGTATTAGGCCTAACGTCATTTTTATGTTGTTGATACGCCAATTTAAACGAAGCTTAACCAAGAAACAGCTTTGTGGTGTTTCCGTAAAAACCCGATGGATAACGAAGCTAATAAGGGCATAAAACAAAGCAGCATCCTCTAAGTGTGGTATACTGTACAGATCTGTGGTTTGTTTGTCCACGCTCATTGAGAAAAGCTTCATTATGTATAATTACTGAAGGTGGAGGTCCGCTGTCGGTATCGGGTTTGATGAGCCGGGGTCTTCCCAGTGTAATCCGACCATGGTCCTCATTTAGTGAAAAGAAAACGAAAATTCTCAGTGCAATACGGTTTCACTTTCGATTTGCAGGTGTCTTTTCATACGTAATATCCCAAGAGCTAAGGAAATTATCGATAATTTTTTCAAACCTAGTGTTTTGGCCCCTATAAACTCACAAGTGCTATTTAGGCAGACATTAATTTCACGAGTATGAAGCACGAGAGAAATTATCTGTCAATAAATAGCACGAGTGAGTTTAATCGGACCAAAACGGGTAATGACTTCGGAGTGATTACATGAGTGTTGAAAAAAAAATGATAATTTTCAGTAGCTCGTGGGGTATTTAGCTAGAGAATTTCTCATCATTTTTCATTATTCTGCACTCTAATTACGTAGAATTAAAACATTTTTGAAAGTTGCCACTGCCCTCCAAATATCAACGCGCCGATTTGCACCACGGCCGCTGGGAAACAACTTGGTATTCGCCGCCAGTGAAGAATGTCTCATTGGCGCACACCTACAAATAATTTTACTTTAAACAATTTCGTAATAATAAATCATAAGTTTATTACTTATTTAGACTTTTTTATAAAATTGCAAGAGTAAGTAAAAAAAAAATCAAATACGTAGCACAGTGGAGCGTAATAAATTTAAAAAAAACGGTGCTCCGAATTGTTGGTAGATTACGTTAGGCCTAATGGCACAGTCGATTTCGCCAGACGTAGCTACTATAGTAGCTACTTCTACGTGTGATTGCAGGCATTGCTAGGTTACGCAAACAGGGGCGGACCATCAGGGTGTTCAAGGTGTTAGCTGAACACCTGACGAGGGGCCCTGCACCATCACACTACAGAATCAGAATGCAGAATTGCAGAAGAATTTAAACGAAAACGCCACAAACGCACAAAAAAACATTACGCCAATAGCCAACAATCGCCACATTAAAAAAAAACACATAATAATTAATTTAGCTGCACCACGAATTGGCGGAGCAGAGCAGCCTTAGGACTAGAATCGCATAGGCATACAGCTTCTATCCCAGTAGGCCTTGCTGAGTTTTTTGCCACCAGACGGTGTATTGGTTTGGTTTTTAAGTGCTCCAGCACTAAAATTACGAACTGAATCGGGTGTGCGCGCGTGCGGTGTTTTGGTTTTTGTTTGTCGCGTTTATTCGATTGATGTGTTTGCTGAGCAGAAGGCGGTAAGAGTGGACTTTTGAGCAATGATCATGCAAATAAAATGTCATGCATTGAGATGTTTTAAGGTACGAACTTTTGGGAAAAAAAACAATTTTTTTCCCACATTTTTTATAATTCTTCTTCTATTGGGTGAAGGCAGAGGTGGAGCCCTTTTGGTTAACTTGCACACGGGCTCGAAGCGTACTTGTTCTGCCACTATACTATATAACTGGAGTATAAATTGGGAATGATCTATTCACCCAGACAAATCGTTTATTATGCATTTCGGTCTACACAACCTGCACCACCAATATAGTTGGGGCTCTACCAACTTAAAACCAGTAACCCAGGTACATGACCTTGGAATTACTATTGACATTACTCTCGAACCAGCTGCATATGTGACTAATACTATTGCCAAAGCTAACTCAGTAACCACTTTAATTAATCACACTATCACTTCTGGACACCCCCAGGTTTGCCTCCAACTATACCTTACAATAATCAGACCAATACTGGAGTACGGGGTTGACTTCTGGCTTCCCTACTTGAAGAAAGACCTTTCTGCACTCGAAAGAGTGCAGTGGCGTGTCACAAAAAAAGTTTATGGTCTCTCCAATGCGCCTTACGAACAACGTCTTAAAACCTTAAACGTACTAGGGCGTCATCAGGTTACACTGTCGACAAAATGGAGCGAAGCGAAGAACCTACCAACAAACCAAACAACCAAACTAACAAACCACCAAACCAACCAACCTACAAACAAACAAACCGACAAACAAACCGTCAAACAACTAACAAACAAACCAACAAACCTACATATAAACCAACAAACAAATATTCAAACCTACAAACAAACAAACGAACGAATGATACACTGGCTGCAGGGCACAGGCAGTTGTTTGAGACTGCATTGTGGCTCATCTTTTCATTTGCTTTACGCACCTTATTTCTTTGCGTATTTGCTTTCGTAGAGCTAGATGGCCTTGTTTCTCAACAACAGGTCCGACTTTTTTTTTTTACAAACCGCCATCAATGTGCAAAATCAGGTTTTAATTTATGCAGTCGTTATTGCGTGATGCATCAATTAAACCAACAAACAAACAAATCAAGAAACCATCACTGCTACTGTAGACATTATGGAGAAGGCTTTGCTTCCTTTGCTGTTTGTTTGGGGTTCCCGCTTCCTTCTTCCAAACATTACTTAAATGAGCATGAGACATAGTTGTAATCCACTTAAAACCAAAACTGGTATAAGGAAGCCGCCAAGTTTCCAAAAAAGTTCCGAGTTTGAAAGTAGATATATCGTTCAACCAAGGAAAGGACGCCAAGGTAGCCAACTACTTAGCTAGACGCATAATTATTAAAATCATATTGGTTTAAACTAATATTGCATATGCTAAAATCATTCTAAAACACAAAACCCCCAGTAAAATCAACATTTTGCCTTGTACTTTCTAAACAATAAGAGACATCTGCTTGCGGTTAAGACCATTAGAAAGCTGGTGAAAAATCTTTCAAAATGGTGTATTCAAACGTCAAAATCGGTACACGAGAAGTAAAAATATCTTCAATTTTGTTTATTACCAAGTATCTGAAAACTGCTCATGACGTCATACTTTTATCGGGAAAACTAATCAGAAAGAAAGAAACTTTGACCTGCCAAAATTAATTTTTTTATTGGCTATCAAGGTTCAAAATATGGTTTAAATTGATGCTGTGATTGTTGCGTGACCAAACTGCTCATGACGCATTGTTTGATTGGGACAACCATCAGAAAGAAAGAAACTTCGACCTGCCAAAATAACTTTTGCATGAAAAAACCATGACATCATAAACAAACTATGACCTCTTTTGGCTCGTGGCTTTTGGCCCATTTTGGCACCCTTTGTTATTCCTCAACAACACGTCCGATTCCGGATTTTCTTTTTTACGAACCATCTCTAGGTGTACAGCTATCAATGTCCAAAATCTGGTTTTAATTGATGCAGTCAGTGGTTATTTCGTGATGCGGTCACGAATATTCAAATAGGAGTTCCGCTCGGTCTTCGGCCTTGCTTCGCTCCAACAATAAAAAACAGCTGCTAGGTGTTAACACCATTGGAAAGCTGGTGAAAACACCTTCAAAATCATGTATTCAAATGTCAAAATCGGTCAACGATAAGCAAAAATATCTTCAATTTGGTTTATAACCAATTTTCTGAAAACTGCTTATGACGTTCATAGTTTGATCGGAAAACTTTGACCTGCCAAAATAAACTTTGCATGAAAAAGCTATGACGTCATGCCAACCATGGCTTTTGGCTTGCCAATCTTGGCTTTTGGCATGTCAATCTTGGCTTTTGGCCCATTTTCGATGCCTTCATTATTCCTCAACGACATGTCCGATTCCGGATTTTTTTTTTACAAACCATCTCTAGGTGCACCACTATCAATGTTCAAAATCTGGTTTAAATTGATGCAGTGGTTATTTCGTGATGCGGTCACAAAGGTCGCATTTGAGTGTATTCAAGTAGGAGCTCCGCTCGGCCTTCGGCTTCGCTTCGCTCCAATAAAGTTAAAGTTATACGCAATGATCGACATCGTGCATATTTCGAAAGGAAGGCTTTCCGGATTGTTTTCGGTAGGAAAATGTATACTTTTATTTGAAATGAATGCAACAAACGTATCGTAACATATCAACGTTGTAACGTTTGAAGCTAGTGACGCTTGGAAGCGCATCAACTTCAGATAGCTGTAGCCATATTTTGTATTACAGTGCACCGACCAATGAAAGCTACGGGATATTCCCTTACTGATTTAGTTTTAAATTTAGCCAATGAACATCGACTTGCAGGGATAACACCACAGAATACGTGCGTTTCTTTTCCATCGAGCAGTTTAGCGAAACAGAAGTATGGTGTAAAGTCAACGTCAGTATTACGCAAAACAAACCAACCCAATCCCGTTTATATATCCTCAATTTGACGTTCGTCGTGAACCATACTACAAACATATACTGCAACGCGTGGCCATTCCCTTAAACTTGAATTTTCATACCACAAACACGAGTGGGCACGGCATACCTTTACCTCTCGCCTTCTGCCAATTTGGAATGCCCTTCCCGTCTCTGTGGTTTTTGCTCCCTCAACCAACTGCTTTAAAAACTATTTCGACTCATACATTTAGAACCATTCACCCCATCTCATTACTTTGTTCCTTGACTAAGGGCTCCTACTGCTATACACTTTTATGTAACAATAGACCAAAGAAACTGTAAACTGTAAATATATACTGGAGGCTGTAAATTGTAAATTTGAACTGATTATATATATATATATATATATATATATATATATAATTTTTTTTATATATTTTTTATATATAATATATAATTTTTTTTAAGTTCACATGCATTTGGTAACGGAGAATGCCAACTATGGCGTTTTTGTTTCCTGTAGACAGGAAAACTTGAAATTATTAACTAAAAGTTATGAATTATGCGAAATTACCCAACTATGAACTATGAATTTCTTACAAAAAAAATGTAAAAACTATTTATTGTTATTGTTATTGTGCACTCTAGTCGCGTAATGCTGTTACTTTATATTTTTCTGGGTGGTTTGTTAGTTATCTATACAATTAGTTAGGCGCCCCCCCCCTCCCACCTTGACGTTTTTTTCCCCCGAACAGATTGCCCCCGGTTGCAGTGTATTTTTATTGTATTGATTTGTAAACTATAATGCATACTAACTTCGCTACATACTCTCGTAGCACCTAGGTATTTTTATTATGTTAGACAATTTCAAATTAGAATAAATCCTGACGTTTTATTTGTCAAGTTAGGGTCGAGAATACCTATACTGATAACATAACATAACATAAAACCACTACTCGGCCAGGGCAATCCCCATGAGGCTGGAAACGACGTCAGGTAGTTCTTCCTGACCAGCAACCTGGCGTGATCAATTTGCAACTTAAAACGATGGCGTCTTGTGCCCGTAACACGCTGCTTGTCATAGAAGATGTGAAGCACTACCGATTTGAAGGTTTCGAGTAGGCGGGACAAGGTAGAAAGACCAAGATTAAGGAGCCTTTCCTCGAAAGGGAGATCTTTTAAGGAAGGTAACAGACGTGTAGCACGGCATTGGACAGCCACGAGAGTATGAATGTCTTTCACGAAGTAGGGGAGACCAGGCTTGGACGCAGTACTCCAAGTGGGGGCGAATGTGGGCGGTAATGAAGGTCTTCAAGGAGTACTTTGTAAGATATCTGAATCCTCGCTTGATTCTGCCCAGCATGCAATTTGCGCGCTTGGCCGCAGCAGCACACTGGTCACCAACCTTGAGGTCGTTAGAAATGATAACACCCAAGCATTTCGTGGAAGTGACAACGGCCAGGGGCAAGCAGATAATTGAAGTGGTGATTCCCACTACCCAGATGGAGGACGACGCACTTGCCAATGTTGAAACTAAGGCCATTCTTCCTGGCCCAAGCCAAAATGTTGTCAAGGTCATATTGAAGAATAACGCAATCCGCACCACTCGAAACGCCACGGTAGATCTTGGTGTCGTCCGCGAACAATTCACAAAAACTGGTAATGCATTCAGGATAATATGCAACGTACGGGTTGTAAGCACTGGTATCATGGTGTTGGTTGCTGTGCTTTGGAACGCACTGTTCTTGACATTTATATCGGATCGGTACGTTGACCTTGATTGGTTTTGTGGAACATGTAAAGGTGCAATTAACTAAAAATTGTTAACTAGAAATTATTAACTAGAAATTAAGAATTTTGAGAAACTATGAACTATGAATTTTTTACCCCCCCTCCCCCCCAAAAAAATGTAATTGTACTAAATTATTTATTGTTATCATATCATTTGTTGTGTACTATGTCATTGCAACTGTGCAATCATATAATGCCGTCAATGCGTTTTGATTTATTAAATCAACATCGACATCGTGCGTATTTCGAAAGGAAAGCCTCCCGGATTGTTTTCGGTAGGAACATGTATACTTTTATTTGAAATGAGTGCAACAAACGTATCGTAACATATCAACGTTGTAACGTTTGAAGCTAGTGACGCTTGGAAGCGCATCAACTTCAGATACCGTGTGTTCCGTTTCGCAAAGCGTTTCAGCGCTTCTCAGAATCAGGGCGCGTTTACGCAGCGACTCGCCTTTGCATTCTCGCAGCTAGAACTCAATCGTGATGGCAAAGGTGACATTGCCTTGGTAACAACGCTAAATGGATTAGCTAAATCCGACGTCGTTTGAGTAAATACTTGCAGTCTTATAATCCGTGCCAAAAATATAAAGAATTCCTCATGACGAAACAATTTTCCCAAACGCTTCAGAACTCAGGTTATCAGTTGTTTTCGTTGCGAGGCGGCAGACATAAAACCGCCGCCATGTTGGAATCTGAGGTGATTTCTAGCTTCTAGCTGCGAGAATGCAAAAGCGAGTGGTTGCGTAAACGTGCCCTCACTGTCCCGTTTGCGTGAGCGATTCGCTTGCTGAATCGCTCATGACTGTTCCGTTTACAGGTGCTGAGAAAGAGCTTCGAAGCAACGCGAAGCAGAAAAATTGGTGTTTTGTTGGATTAGCTTCAAAATGGCCGTCCCCTTGTACGTGGACGCTATCGACGTGACGTGAGACTAACGGTCAACTCTACGGAGACTAACAGACTCCATACCGATAATTAGTTTTGTGTGCTCGCTGAAACACTAATTTATAAAACGAAATTTCCAAAAATAACGTTGCAATTCTTGATTTCCTACTGACGTGTGTAGCGAGTGAGTGCATCGTTCACAAGTACGTGCATAGTCACAAATTCTAAAATATATTTCGTAATTTTTAATTGTTTGCTTAGTTTGCCAGACTGAATCCCTTCACTGCAAACAGACCAACTAAATCTACGTCGTCTACACAGTGCTGGAAAACAACTGGCGCGTGTTTTTTTACCAAGAGCCCAAATATTCACAAACGAGTTATTTTTATAAAAACGCCAGCCATCTTGTTTCCTACGACGATCATCCAGTTTGCTCGCAAAGCGCCGAACGTCAGCATTGAGCCAAGAAATCTATTTGCTGAAGCGCTTTGCCAAACGGATTGCACGGATAGCTCTAGCCATATTTTGTATTACAGTGCACCGACCACTGAAAGCTACGGGATATTCCCTTACTGATTTAGTTTTAAATTTAGCCAATGAACATCGACTTGCAGGGATAACACCACAGAATACGTGCGTTTCTTTTCCATCGAGCAGTTTAGCGAAACAGAAGTAGTGTAACGGCGGACGCTACGACGGCTGAGGTGCTTGTAACGCCCCCTATATCTTTGGTTGACTTGGCTTCTCAGTACTATTGATTCCGGTGTTTGTTTATGACTTTTTCATTAACAAGCACAGCATAGGCTACTGTCCCAGCCTGGGGAGGGAAGAGTCGATGTCCTCACTATCATACACGGCAATAGCCGTATATATATATATATATGATTGAAGTCATCTCTCCAGCAAAACTAAAACTATTAATTTCTCCGTTTCTATTCAATATATTTCGACCAAACTTGGCCAGATAGTAGATAGCAACTTTTCCCAACTTTACAACAACTTTTATGCAATTCCGTGCAAGAGTAAACGTAGGAAGCCACACGTAAATCTGAAAACTGTTCACTTGTTGTTGTTGTGGTTCTTCATCTTGGCTAACACGGTTTCAGAAAAAACTACTGCACCTGCCTAAAATCTGAAACATGATCTGAGGTAGAAATTTCCCTGGGCATCTTTGCCGGGACCACTTTTTCAATTGGTTGATCCATTCCGGAGTTACGGGACCCTAAACCATCATTTTGATTGTTTTACATTGTTTTAACCATTGTATTTAGGGAACAATGCCACTCAGCAAACTCCAGATTCATTCTTCGTCCACGTGTTATGTCTTTGCTAAACGCATATATTTTTAAACCAAACTAAGCTGCGTTGTGATTTTCGGCCTCGAAATTGGCAGCTAAAAACGACAGAATTGCGTATTTATTTCGCAGATGCAGGCTTTCAGAGATGAGTTGAATTGTTTCAAAGTGGCCATTAACAATCGACTGCATGCATAAACCTTTGTAGCGCGACGCCATAGCCGTAAAAAAGGTACCGGATTACAAACAAAAACGTCAAGTGTGCCGTAAAAAAGGGGTTATATGATTGAATTTTCACTTGTTAAAATGTACACGGATAAAAATTGATGATTTTTAATTGAAATATTCAAATGTACAATTGAGAAAATTGCATCTGTTTAAGTGCTATTGTGCTTTACGAATCATATATTTAAAACGTAAAGCACAACAGCACTTAAACAGATGCAATTTTCTCAATTGTACATTTGATTATTTCAATTAAAAATCATCAATTTTTATCCGTGTACATTTTAACAAGTGAAAATTCAATCATATAACCCCTTTTTTACGGCACACTTGACGTTTTTGTTTGTATCTTAATTAGGTTTCAATCAATAATCTAACTGGTATTTGCGCTGCCACCAACGGTGGATTTATTTAATAGCTAAGGGGCGGTTGGAAACGAGTATTATTTATACCATTTTGCAAATCACGCTATTAAATCATTAGTACTCTTTCGGAGTTTTAAAAACAACAAACAAAGATAAATAAATTTACATGTCAAGAATACTAGCTTACAATATGCTTTTTCAATAAAGCGTCTTTTGAATTCAAGTGAAGTTTACAAAAATTCAAGATTCCAATTAAAAGATCGGCACAAAAGAATAACAAATTTTTCCTTAGAAAATAATGTTCTTGGGTTCTTAAAATAAGCAACCCGATAAAAATAAAAAGCGTTCGCAAGTTACAATTATGCACAAGAGTTTTACAGTTATTTTTCTAGCAATCAAACCGCCCAGTTTTGTTTCAACCCTCGAGTTAATCAAACCTTCTTTTCGTTGCAGCTATGTTTTGACTAGATCAAACCATCCACAGTTATGTTTTACCACGCATGATAATCAAACCGTCAAAGAGTTTAAGTTAAAATAAATTTAAAATAAACAAGAAGTTGGCTTGTAGAAAGAGGACCACCCTTACGTTATGGAAGGCTGGGGCCAGAAATGCCGATAGCCTAGCCTACCATAAATACATTCAAACTAGAAGATTTAGTTAAAATTAAGACTAAAAATTTAGAATGGGGGGGCCTAAAGTTTAAATTTTTTAAGTTAACTAGTACTCATAAGAACCACTACTTCTGCACGGCATGGCAACAATCGGACCATGACATCTCCACTCCCGACTGGCGTGACCAACCTCCTAGCTTGAGATTTCGTGAGCTGTGCTGTGGATGCTTTGGGCTGGGAATTTTTATGCTGGAGAGGGGGAAAAGCGCAGACGTCGAGGATAGCTGTGGCCTCCTGATTGGCTGAGGGCCAGGAGAACAATGGGAAAGGGGAGGAGAAGTCGGTTTAACAAAGGCTTGGGGTGCAGAGCCGTTTGAAGGAACAGGGATATGTACACAAAGGCCAGTTTGAGTTTTACTCAGATTTACATTGGGAAAAGGGCCTTTTTTAAATTTATTGGTACTGCAATTAAACTACAATGTTATGCATCGCAACTATTGAAGGAGGGGAACGAAGGATAATGCACAGTTAAATATTGGCAATTAATAGAAGGAAAGCTGGAGGTTTTGCATTCGGATTTCTTTGTTGGTCACAGTCGAGTTTTTGGAGACAAGGAACAACTATACACAACGAATTTTAAGCTCCGGTAAAATAAACTGGTAATAAAAATGTTGCCGAGCTTTGGTAGAGTTCTGGGGGCAAAAAATTATTATATTTAAGTAATGTTAACGATAAACTAGCTTAGTGGAAATGCTAGAACGCATTTAAATTAAGATTTGAATTATCAGTCGACAATTTAAAGGTTTGATGTAGTGGACATTTTTCATAAAATTTGGACGTCTTCAAATACAAATAAAGAATATCACACTAGAAAATGGTTGTCTGTAGTCCACATACATGTGAGGTTAAGTACCAAAGGTAACCCCTCCTATTAACACAACTAAGCTAGTGTATTTGGCTTTTTGCCTATAAAGAACAAGGTGCAAAGTATTTACAAATGTACAGAGTTTGGAAGTCGCGAAGACCGGAAGTGCGAGCGCTACGGCCCAGTTTGAGCACTTTTTCAAATGACTATTATAGGCGAACCAGAAGGAATTTTTACATTTTGTTTCCGGGGGAATAAAGCTGAAGTTTATGGCTATTAAATGGTGAAAAGTTCAGTCGGATTGCTTCATAACTTCCGGAGATATGCTTCTTCAAAGATTGAGGATTTTAAGTTGGGGCGGGGGCCAAGTAGGGGACTTCAAGCGCCGAGGAAAAAAAGTGTTCGCCGTTGGAAACGAAGGTTTCCCCGAGGTTTTTGGTCTTTGGAGTTCGGGTATCCTCTCCAATCCAGGTAATTCGGTAATCCGACTTTACAGTATGGTGTAAAGTCAACGTCAGTATTACGCAAAACAAACCAACCCAATCCCGTTTATATATCCTCAATTTGACGTTCGTCGTGAACCATTGTCTTGTCTCGCTAAATTGCTAGATGGAAAAGAAATGCACGATAGCTTTCAAAGGGTACTGAAGTGTTATCAGTAGTAATAGCCCTAGAGTTTTTGTTGATAATACGGCTACTGTTTTTGCACGAAGCCTGTAATCTGACATTAAAACTAACGAATGCTAATTATTTTGCAATTATATCCGGAGCGCGTAGCGGGAGGGGTATAATTTCAAATTAATTAGCATGAGTTAGTTTTAGTCTGGTTACAGGCTGAGTGCGAAAACATTTTTAGCCGTATCATCCACAAAAGCTGTTTTACTGGATTATATCCCAATTCAGAATAAAAAATAACAAAAGGATTAAGCGCGTGATTTGTGTTCGTTAATATTTATAACGTAATGCTACGTTTTATTAGCGTACCAATCTATCAGTTCATAAACTTATTTCTACAACGAGAAGTTATAGGCGATGCTGTTGTCGGCGACTTTTTCCTGCATCAACCAGGCACTGCTGAAAACCGCCGAGAGATGGCGCTATGTGTTCCTGTACTAATTTTTAATCGTTTGCTAATAATTACCATGGGTTCGAAAAACTAAAAGACTAATGCGGTAAAAATTAAAATTATTTATGCCAATAGATCGCCGAAGAAAAATTATAAGATACTAGCGTAAAAAATGTGTACAGTTTGACGTAAAAATACGAAAATCGTAATGAAATATCGAGTTCTCCTGCTGGTATATGTACGAGTCAAAAGCCGCGACGATTAACTAGTAGTTACCATCTGTTTTAAGCTTAGCTAGGCAAGTTATGCATGCGTATAATGAAAAGGGAGAAGTGGTTTTATCGAGGAAGAGGGGTATTACCGAGGAAGAGGCAGGTGGTATTATCCCCGGTAATACCCCTCTTCCTCGATAACACCCTCCCTTCCTCTACCTTCCACCATGGTAGTAAGCGGGATATACTTTGTGTAATTCGGTTTCCCTTTCGATTAGCCGGGGTCTTTTCAGTTATAATACCACAAGTGCTTATATTAAATCGACAATTTGGGTGTTTTAGCACGAAACTCCTTTCCAGTTTTAATTTGTTGTAATGGAGTTGAGTGCTATGACACACAAATTATACATTTAATACAAGCACGAGTGGAATTCGGTTGAAATTTCTTTTCCCTAAACGATTTTCTGAAGGAATTTCGTGTTAGGGATTCGGTTTCGATTTATGATCTTGATTTCGACATACGAAGTAATTTTGATTTACGGTGTTTAGTTTTGTTTATAATGTTTACCTTTTATGTTTTGTTGACGATGTTTAACTCTCATCTGGCGTGGCGTTACCATCCACCATTGCATTTCATCAATCAACCTGTAATTTCATTCGCTACGGCATTGGCATTTCGTATTAGGCCTAACCTCATTTTTATGTTGTTGATACGCCAAACGAAACGTATAAGCAGCTTTGTGTTGCCGAAAAAACCCGACGATTAACGAAGCTGACGTCATTCCACCATCGCATTTCATTAACGAACCTGTAATTTCGTTCGCTTCGGCATTGGCATTTCGTATTAGGCCTAACGTCATTTTTAAGTTGTTGATACGCCAAATTAAACGAATCTTAACCGAGAAACAGCTTTGTGGTGTTTCCGTAAAACCCGACGATTAACGAAGCTGACGTCATTTCCCTAATAAGGGCATAAAACAAAGCAGCATCTTCTAAGTGAGGTATACTGTACAGATCTGTGGTTTGTTTGTCCACGCTCATTGAGAAAAGCTTCGTTCTGTATAATTACTGAAGGAGGAGGTCTGCTGTCGGTTTCGGTTTCGATGAACTGGGGTCTTCCCAGTGTAATCCGACCATTGTCCTCATTTAGTGAAAAGAAAACGAAAATTCTCGGTTTAAATCAACCATGGTCCTCGTTTTACGGAAAGAAAACGAAAATTCTCACTGTAAGTCGGTTGTGATTGGACGAATTTAGTACACGTTCAAGTGAGCAAATTTCTGTCAGGGAAATTCTCAGTGGAATTTAATTATCAGTTAATGCACGTCAGAAACAGTAGAAGATGCATTTTTTTTAAACCAATATTGTTAAAGTCTCGATTTCTTGCTGGCTTCTGCATTATTGTCGTTTTCATTGCCGTTTTTACTGACAAAAATTTTCCAGGAAAGTAATTTTGGAAAGTTTCTTGCTAGAAAGTTTGACGAACTGCAGCCCTAAATTCAGGTGAATTTGTCCTTTCTGAGGAACTAGAAATTTTTATTTTGGATAATGTATTGTGTTTGAGAGGAGTACGTGTAATTAATATTATCAAGAATTTATAGGGTTGGGTAGGAAAATTTGTAACTTGAGACTCCTTACTAAAACGTTTTAGAATCATTCCCATTAGTTCCGTCTAAGTTTATAGAGGGCGCCATGAGATTTATGTGGGAATTTCTACTCAGTTTTTAACTAAATTAAACGAAACTAGCTTGTATTTAATTATATTTAGTTTAGCTTAGTAGTAATTTAGTTTACTTTAGATTTAGGCTTGAAAAATGAGCAAAAATTACCAGATGGATCGTGTGGCACCCTCTGAAAACTCTGATTTAACTAATACAAATGAATGTAACACGTTTCATAGGGACTTATTAGGTCGACAGGGCCCTTCTACTATATTGACATGTAGGCACAGACATTTTAGTCTCAGAGATCGCATCTGGATAGCACCACCAGTTCTAAACATGAAATATAAAATTTGAAATTTTAAGTTTTAAGTGTGAAATTTGTTGTTGGCTGACAGGCTTTTAAATACAGCAGACTTTTATTCAGATGAGAAGTCATTCCGACTGAACAAACTAGAACATATAAAAATGACGACGGCTTCCTCCAGTAGGTTGTAAATACACTAAACTAATCTCGCCCCTAAGGAGAGTTGCGAATTACCAAGAACAATAATTCACCCAAACAATCTATCCACTCGTCATACTATTAGATTAATTTGTTTGCTTTTAATTTTGTATTGTAAGGGCTTGCAAAGTGAAGGTACTTACCAGTGGCCTCCTTTGTTAAAGGGACACTCAGGTAGACACTAAAGGGGAGGGGGGGGGAGTGAGAATTCGTGTAAAAGCTTGAACTTAATGATAGAACACCTTTGAGGAGGGAGCTCCATCCATGATCAGTAAGTTTGTATTTGGTAGTTTCCACTCTAAGGTCTCCTGCGTGCGCTGTTTGTGATTCAAGAGCGTTAAACTGGAGACAACATCTATTGTGGCATCACTAAGGTACCGGACAAAATCGTGACAAATGGTTGCAACAAAAGACAAAAGATTATTTTGCTGCAAGTAATCGGAAGTAATCGAAAGTTAGCAATAAGGACCTTGGAGTATACCTGTCATCAGACTTAAATTTCTCTAATCACTGTATTCAGGTAGTTTCTAGGGCAAAGCGAATTGGCTACATGCTAAGACGGTGTTTCGTATCACGTGATGTACCAACTTTAATTAAAGCTTATACCATTTATGTCTGGACTATTCTCGAATACGCCAGTCCAGTATGGTCTCCTCATCTCTTAAAAGATATCAAACATATCGTATCTGATAAAGATATTTTACTAAATGTCTCTCAGGATGCTATAACCTCTCATATGCAGCTGCTTTGGAGCTACGGCGACTTCATGCTGATCTTTGCCTTACCTTTTCCATTTTACGTGGACTTGTTGATTTAGATCCAAAGCTCTTTTTCTGTTTTCGTGGCAATGGGTATACTAGAGGTTATATCTTTAAACTAACAGCAGCAGCAGTAAAAAAAGATTGCAGAAGTACTTTTTCTCAAACCGTTTGTAGCATCCGTGGAACTCCCTACCATCGGAGGTGGTAAACTCCGCCAGTCTACAGCAATTTAGACGTGGTCTCAAAAAGACTCGTCTTTCGAAATTTTTAAAGTGTTTCTGATTTTAACTTACTGCAACAGTGTGTTGGTAACATTTTTTAGTAGCCATCTGCCTTTTATTCATATTTTTCTATAAATTAGTTATAATTGTTTTCAATTGTTTAGTTGTTTTACTTGTTTTGTTTTTAATTGTGACAATTGTTTGCCTGTAATTATAATTTTCAGGACAGGTGTTAGTGAATGCTGTGTATCCCTTCCTGACTTCTTTTTGCCAATTTTTGGTAATAAATTCAGTATTATTATTAGTATAAGTCGCACTAAAAATACACGACGTATTCATCAACCCCAGATGGATACTGATAACACTGATACTAGCATGTGAGACTCCCATGCTACAAGTTACACAGAGTTTAAAAGTTTGGCCACCCTCTTTGAATTGTTTGTTAGGTAGTGTTATTCAATACAAGAGGAAAAGGGGGCAACTTGGCAGGCTGCTATACTAACTACCATCTTAGAAAATGGTGACCGAAATACATTTTTTCTTGTTGCTGGAAATATACTTGCCAATTTTTACATTTATGCTCTCTTTGCCTTGAGGATTTTAAGTTGTAGTGATCCGTCCCTCCTTTATAAAAGAGCTTACTTGAAAGCATGTACATCTTTTTGTTCTCAAGCGACCTGTCATTCGGTCGCTCTTGCCTTCTCCCCTTCATCGGACTCTTCGTCTTCTCGCCGACTTTGGCCGACTGTCCCCCATTTCAACCATGTTCCATCACCTCGTCACGAATGCCCACCTCTTTTCCATGCTAGCTGGAAATTTCGTCATTGTGTGGCGCCACCGGCATTCACATTCACCAGTCCTGCTGCTTCACGCATCTCGGGAAGTAACCTGAAAAGATCCACCATGGTGTTCGCGTTCGCATTCTTTGTACCAATGGCATCAAGCATCGTGAAGAAGACACCTGGCTTCCTAATACTTGCTTCGTTGGCTACAGTTTATTGCAACTTATGATGCTCTCGTTTGCCATGGCATTCGCATTTACATTAGCATTCATCTGTTTTGGACCCACGCATCGCTAAGAAGAAACCCAGCGTCCTTTGGCTTGCAACTTGTGCTGCACTCGTTTGCCACGACATTCACAATCATTCGCCTGTTCAGGACCCACACAATGCTAAGAAGAAACCCATCGTCCTTTGGCTTGCGACTTGCCACACTCGTTTGCCATGCCATGGCATTCGCATTCGCTAACTGGAATCTGACGTCTTTTGGCCACCAACTCGAATTGAACTCACCATCTGGCATGTGCATTCACATTCGCATTCGTCCAAACAGGCTAACCATCGCAGCATGAAGACCCTGGCATCCCTCTGGACCGCAATCGCCTGCTACGGCATTCACATTCGCATTTGTCAACTCTGACGACGCCACGCATCACCATGAAGAACCTAACGAGCTTCGGCTCTCACTTGGAGCGCATTCGCCAACTATGGCATTCGCATTTGCATGTGTCTCCCAACTGAACAACACACTACAAGGAACAATACGAGCGACCAGGAGGCCCGACACACGACTCGGACACCACCGGGCGATATGGCATTCACATTCGCCCTCCATCTATTGGCCCCTTGCAAGACCAAGTTGATGACCGTCTGTGGTTGTTTGGCGCTCGTCGACACAAAACTTCGCCTGACCCAGTCAAGCAACAAGTGGACCGTCACAAAGGAAATTTCCGCCTTCACCACTTCGATCTCAACTCCGGAGCGTCATCAAGACACCGACATCATCCTCCAGCCCAAGATGACTCACAAGCGGACAGATGATGACGTCTCCTACGACTTGTCTTGATCGTAGACGTGTACCACGCATTGAGCCAACCCAAGAAGATGGTAACCATCACCTCTGCTCCTGTCTCACTCGCGGTCAACCCCACCTTTTTGAAGGAAGAGTCAATTTGACAACAGCTTTCAGCCCATTCCAACCGGAACAGTTCCCACAATTGGATTGAGACCCAAAAGAATGTCTCTCGCCCCCACCTCCCCTTCACGTCCGAAAGCCATGATTTCCGTGAAGTTGCATCATCGGCATTTTCAACTCCAGCCCTGCCAGTCACTTTTGTGATGGATCCAACGGTCAGATTAATGATTCCACTGACAACAATGCCATCTTGAGTTTTCACAGGATCTCTGTCTTGCTTGTTAGCACTCACCACAGTCACTCAATAAGCATGCATGCAAATATGGCAAGGACACGAGGAGAAAAGTCGCACAGTAACACAAAAAAGAAAGTTCAAGAAACGGATTCCTGTCATTTCTGACCTTGGGACCTGTGCCTGACCAGAATGAATGTCAAGGGCCGAATTGACACGCATAAGGTATGCCTAGATCATCGTTTGTGCGACTACTACGAAAGATCCTGCCTTTTGTGCGTTGACATACCTGACGACGATTGGCGTCGTATCCAAATACTACAGCGTGCCTCCCAGATCCTCCCGAAACAAGTCAAAGACAAACGTGCAAGAACTTCCACGGCCATTCCTTCACCTTCACCCAAGAAGAAAAAGTGCCACAACTCAAGCAACGTGCATTCCCACGAACACCTCGAATAACTCCTTCGATTCCCCCTTCTGTGCTGTCACCCCAACTTCCATAGGACTTGCGTTGAGTTCAGCTCTCACTTCTTCATCAGAATATGAATCGCCGATCATTTCGAAGCCATCGAACCTCTCTATGCCATCTTTAAGTGAATTATCTGAACTACCAACATCGAATCAACCACCTCGGAATGTCACACATCAAACGACAGCCGTGAGCTCATCTCACCACTCTCATCCGCCTCTTGATGAAACTAAATGGAACACTGTCGTATATGGATTCCATTTGTCCACAGTGGCATCCCTTTCCATTGACAACCAGTCTTTTCAGGACAACAAAATTGAACCCGAAGACGCATCCACATCAAATGCTACAGTCAAAGGTGTAGAAGCAGAAGATGTGAACGTGACACTACTCATCTCACAGGCTCTGGCCCTTTCTATTACGAAGCCCTCCATTGCTCAAGCATTCCTGCAACCCCATTATCACCCCAAGCGGCTCCACCTCCGGCTGTTTTCCAACCTGAGTCACTTCAAGTCCCACCACAACAGTTGTTCGGCCTTGACGACGACAAGATCACATCCAAGCATGCTAACGCCATTCCGCCATCGTTCTCTCCATCAAACATCCTAAAGGGGATTCAACTTTCATCCCCCCCCCCCAAAAAAAAAAACCAGCGACGACTAAGGAACTACACCAAGCTCGAGTTGGAATTCACCAAACAACAATCAATAACTGACAACACCTGCAGGTCTTTCTGGTCACTTCTTTTATCCACTGCCAAGGATAAACTTAAGGAATCTCTCATGGCTCAATTACCAGACGTAGAAACTGGAATAGCTTGGAAGGTCGAGATGATCGAATTCTCCACAGATCCAAGACCACAATACTGGGGCAGACAATGCTGTCAACACCCGGCTTTACGACTGGTCGGCATCTGTGAACCGCGCATCCGGTTATCACCTTACGATCCACTAATCCCATCCAGCAAGCTGGTTCCTCCAACAATCCAATTGGGTGATCTCAATTTTGATCTGCCAGAACGTCAACCTCCTCACATAATAACGCAAGACGAAAACAACAGAGACAGGCAATTTATCTCAGCTTGGAACACCATGGCAACTGTTTGCCCTCACCAAACTTCTATGGCTTTAGCATCTGGCAATTTGACAATAATCACATTCTACAACCCTTTCACCCGGATTTCCAACCGCACACCTCCCATAGTGCTTTGTTGTTGCTATGCACATGATGCAGACTTCGTACAAAATTACATCTTTGGCTTCCACCAAAGATCACAGCATCATTAAGTGAAAACAACTACCAGTCATACAGCACAGGTTTGCCGAGGAAGAAACCATTCATCTTAAACCCCGATCGTTCTCCAGAAATCCAAACGCCCCAACGGGAAAGGACTGAACCCCAGTTAACTTTTGGACTCTCTCAAATTCTTCATTCAATCGAAAACAACAGTTCTTTAAAAAAAACAAAAAACAAGATGATGAGCATCCCACCCAGTTCGTTCATTACATACAGGCGGCAACCTCAAACCAAAAACAACCCTTGGACAGCCAACAAAACGCTTTCCTTCCCAGCAACCAAAAAATCAAATTTTCAAATCAAAATGTGTAACTAAAAAAAAAAAAAAAATTACATAAAAAATTCACTGAAAAACAATCACCGCGGAAATTCCAGACGCGGTCCAACGATGAGGCCCTTTGAAGGAAGACCGAATCAACAACCTTCCATGTTGCCATTTCCAGAAAGAACCCAATCCTCGGAAACTCGTAAAGACAACAAGGGTAACTGTTTCGTCACTTTTCTTAACACATGAGACGAACATTTTAAACCTGTTTCCCACTGAGCAAAAAAAAAAAAAACTTCCAGCCAACAAGACTCACGGAATCCCAGATTCCGGATGGGAAACGCCAGCTTGCAACCCTAGGGAACCCGTTCAGAACATGCCCGCCATCAATAAGGATGATGTCAACTGTCAGTGAAAAAATTGACATATATTTCCAGCAGCAAGACACGTAAATTTACCGGTTCCCATGAAGGCCGGCTGAAATTTGCTTCTTTTGGTAAGGAAATATACTATACCAAACCCACCATACCTCCCCCCTTGAGTCACCTTCTGACAGAGCGAGAGAGAACAAAAGATGCGAATGCTCTCAAGCAAGCTCTTTTATAAAGGAGGGCTACGCATGCGCAGTTGGGAAGCTGGCTGGATCACCACAACTTAAAATCCACAAGGCAAAGAGAGCATAAATGCACAAATTGACAGGTATAGTATATTTCCTTAGAAATGGAAACAAATTTCAGCTGGCCTTAATGGGGGCCGGAAATTACGTTTCTATTTCCGAAGAACATATACATTACCCGTAAATTTAGCATTCTTATTCTTGAATGCAACTTTTCCACGTGAAATTGATTTGCCTAAATCCAGCCAGCTCCCTGACCCGAAGTGCGCATGCACATTTCCATCCTATAAAAGAGCCCATGGGTGAAAGTGGCCATCTTTTATTCTCAAGGTGTTGTCGTATTCACACGTCCGATCTTTTCCCACCTTTCAGCGAAAGAGACTTCTAGATTTCATCCATCGCCGAAAAACGTGGCGAAGCTGTCGTCCATACTGTCATTGTCAGCCTTCCATTGCCACAACCTGGCCCGTCCGGGATGTCGTCATCATGCTGCCTTTCGTGCCATGATCTGCCCAAAAGATCTTTTTCGGTCTCCTCTTTCGTAGCGCCTTCCACCTGCTATAAAAGCTGCTGCTTTTCTGTTCACAGCTTTCGTTTTCAGGTTCTCGTACCAAGACAGCTAACGGTCTTTTGCCTACTGTTAATACTTCAGCAACATCATCTGTGTATTGTGGGCAGGCTTCTACTTCTGCTGCTGTACCGAATTCTTCTTTAGCTGCCGAGCTGTTCACTTCGATCCCGCTGCGTTCCTTCATTCACGTTCCGCATCCCACGGAACGAGCGTACCTCCATCCACGTTCTGCATCCCACGGAACGAGCTTTCTTCCATTCACATTCCACATCCCACGGAACGAGCGTTAATTCATTCACGTTCCGCATCCTACGGAACGAGCATACCTCCATCCACGTCCTGCATCCCACGGAACGAGCGTTCTTCCATTCACATTCCACATCCCACGGAACGAGCGTTCCTCCATCCACGTTTTGCATCCCACGGAACGAGCGTTCCTCCATCTACGTTCCGCATCCCATGGACCGAGCGTTCCTCCATTCATGTTCCGCATCCCACAGTACCATCGTTCTGATGCCACAGGCTAATGTAATGCCTTGGGATGGTTTCTTATTCTGCACTCCTCGTTCCGCATCCCCACTGCAGGTTCCACCTGCAGACAACAGGGAGATTCTCGACCTTACAACGGAACAGGAATCTCTGAAGCAACCGATTGTGCCTCCGAATCCCTTTTTTTTCGAGCCATCGTTCCCCATGCCTAGCGATACTGCAGCCACGTTCCCGTTTCCTTGTAGTCAACCCTCCGGTACAGGACCTACGTTCCCTTTCCGAGGAGCTTTTACACACTAGAGGACGATACGTCTGCCTCAAATTTCAACTCAAGGAAAGTTGGCCTCCTCTGTAAGCCCGCAACTGACTTCTCTTGTTTTGTCTTCACATTCCTCCCAACCTTTGGCTAATGACTGTTCAGTTCCTTAGAGGAACGACCAACCCCTCACTGCGTCTCAAGTGCATAACCTCATGGACTCTTCCCTTCGGAGCTCGACACGGGTCCCTTTATCGTACCTGATGATCCACCTCTACGTCCCATTCCACAGGTTCCGCTGCCAATTCCGCCCGTTCCTCCTGCGGATGAAGATCTCGATCCTGTTATTCCTCCGCATCATACTGCACCTGGTCCTCTGCCGGATCTACCTGCAGTCATACCTCCAGGAAGAAGGGATAAACTCTCATCAACACATCGTTCTGGTTCAACACAGCTCTATTCCGCTCGTACGTTCCACCTAGCACCATTCTGCTAGACAACATCTCACTTGGCAATAGTCCGCTTAGCGATGATTTGCTTGGCAACATTCCGTTGACATCGTTCCATCTTATAACGAGTCACTGGACGACAATCATCCTCTTCGTGCCAATCCACTTCACAGCGTTCCTCTACATCAGTTCTCCTTGGCCTGCAGCCATTTCGACCCTTCGTTCCGCCTGCACGAATCAGTCTACAGTTCCTCAAGCCCTATTCCTGGGCATTTGGATGCGTTCCTTACGGGACACTTTTCACACTCCTCCCGTTACCCCTCGATCCCCTACTCAGAGGTGGGGGGGGGGGGGCACTTGCTCTCACTAGGAACGACAGCATCACGTTCCTCACCACCCTGCCTTCCCCTTCTTAGACCTCTGTCTGTCAGGTAGAGACAGGAAAGGATTCCTCTCATCACATTAGGTATTGTATTTTCTTCTTCCTTTAGGGACACCAGCATTTACTAATGCTCTCTTGTCACGGACAACGTTCCGTTCCTCGCAGTTGGTCCACGTCGACTCCGCACCAGCATTCTGACCTTTCAAGACCTTCTTTTTCCCCTATGGACTGGGAGATCTATTGCCTAAACCACGTACAGCGCTCACCTGTTCAGTATCATGCCGGTTCCGCCGGCACGGTTCCATGGTTCCACCACTGTCTTCATTTCGCCTGACTTCATCTCCTACCAGCCTCATTACAACAAGAATCGCCAGAATCGCCGACAACGTTCTGTCCCGTCCTCCAAGCCTGATCAACCTAAGGACGATTGAAAGGTCACAAAACCGCCAGACCCTGCTCCACCTCCAGTGCCACGTTCCACATCGTCCTTTCCATCCCGTTTCCAGGGACGAGGACACGGTCGTTCCCTGGGCCGTCCCTCCACTCCAGACAGACGACAACGTTCCTCCTCTCGTTCCCACAACAGGGGATGCGATAATTACTGAAATTCCACCTCCCCCACAAGAAGTAGGGCACATCTTCGGTTCCATGTCAAAGCTTGGCAGAAGGTAACCACCACCGATCCAATGATTCTTTCAATTATGTTAAATAGCTTCAAAGCCAAAGTTTTTTACGGGAAACCCCCTGTGCAAGACCCAACCTGGGGACTAGAAGCACCACCTCCCTTCAAAAAATAAGCAATTCGTGTTGTGTTTCTCCCGTTCACCCAAGGCTTTTACAGCAGCATCTTTCTATGCAGCAAGAAATCGGGCGGAACGCGCCTCAATTTCAATTTGAAACCACTGAATCAATTCATCCTCAATCCACATTTTCAAATGGAAACAGTCTCTTCCATCCGAGAATCATTACAACGCAACGATTGGACAGTGTTACTAGATCTTGCAGACACATCCCTTCACATTCCGCTTCATGCTTCTGTCCACCACCTGTTCTGTTTTTACTTAGACGGAACGGTGTTCAACTTCCTCTGCCTCTCCTTCGGACTGAATGCCACCCCATGCATCTTCCCCGTGGTCCTACGCCCCGTTCTCACCTATCTCCACCAGCAAGGGATCCGCCTTCCTAGACGACTGTCTTCTGTCCCATCCCAACCAGTCAACACTCTCCAACAATCTTACGTGTTCCTAGGGGTATTCTTCGACCTCAAACACTCAGCAGTCATGCCATCTTCAGAACGCATCAAAAATCAACTACGTTACGCATTTCTCGGTAACACCGTTCCCATGCCACTAGCTAAAGGAACGCCGAAGGATGGTTTATCATCCCGTACTCCTCGTTCCATGTCCCCGGTTGCGGTTACGAACAATGTTGAAATTCTTGAACTGGCAACGGAACAGGATTTGTTGGAACAAGTGCTTCCACCTTCGAATCCCTTTCTTTCCAAGCCGTCCCTGCCAGTACCCTGCGACTCTGCAGCTGCATCCCCGATTCCCTTTCTGAGGAGCTCTCTCGAACAAAGGAACGGTATGCTTGCCTTAAACTCCAGCTCAAAGCCCGGAAAGTTGCTGCCAACCTGGCCTCCTCCATAGGACCGCAACTCACTCCTCTGGACTTGTCTTCGCATTTTTCCCAACCTTCGGTAACTGGACGTTTCGCCACTCAGTGGAAGGACGATCCACTCACCCCATCCCAAGTGCATACTCTTTGGACTCTTCCCTCCAAATTTTTAAATGAAAGACACCAGCCTCAGCCTATACTTCGTCTTGGCTTGCTTCCATCCCTAAGCGTCACCGGCCGTCCATTGAGGACGCTGGTCCTTCTACCGTTCCGGATAATCCGCCTCCACGTGCCGTTCCGCCAGCTCCTTTACCAACTCCATCCGTTCCTACTGCAGACGACGACTTTAATTCTCATTACACACCTGACCTATCCCTTTCAAATCAACCTGGCCCTCTATTCCAAGAGGATCCTGATCCCTCGGAGATCCCACTTCCAGAATTGTTAAAGGCTGTTGAATGGATCATCCCGGACTGCTTCCTATACAAGCCTTCTTCCACTTCCGACCCAGTCTCCAAGAACCGTGGCCTTGCAACTGGTTTTGGCTTTGGCCTGCGTGACCAACTCCCACACCACCCTCCGTTGTTGAGATAGTCAACAACACTTCTCCCCACATTACTCAGGACCGGCGGCGTCCTCCTCAGTAACGGAATGCCTCTCGAATTGGATGAAGATCCACCTCCACCTCGTCCGGGCCGTGAAAGTTACTTCTTCCGTCCCATCGGAGAAGGAACGGCCAATCCAAGAAACTTTGACACGTATCCTCAGTCGGAATTCCTCACCGCTGATACCAGATTGGATTTCGGCTCCGACCTCTATCTTCCTCGACGACCTGGGGTGCCTTCGAAAATTAACCTGGTTGGATCAAGCAAAAGTAACTCTCGTTGCAGTCTCGTTGTTTCTACACGTCACGAATTAGTATCATTTTAACCCAAAATCGTCATTAGAACGATTCGTCATGGTATCACTGCTCATTCACGTGCACCAATAAACTACCAACAGTATTATTTTGAACAGCAAGCAGAAGTTTCTTTACGTACTTGCTGTTAAGATAACGTTGAAGATGAAATCACTAATTTTCTGAAACTTATTTGTAGAATTATAATACCGAACCTTCTTCCACCCTGCACCGAACGCAACATAAACTCATCCACCTAACACAGCAAATTAATGCAAATAAATGCAATGGCCCCCCTTGTTTCAATCTCGTTTCTGATTGGTTGACAGTCGATTCGTTTGCAGTGTTAGCCCCCTGTTCCCCCAGTTACCCTCAGGAACCAAGCTCGGCGACCAGGGTTTGTTGGGTTGTTTAGGTTACTGCCTGAAGCGTAATTTGAATGCCATATGTACAGGCAATCGTCTAAGATTAATCTAGATCAGAGGATTATGACGCGACATCTCGCACGACCTACACAATTAGTACATGCAACAGCGTGTTTCTTCGCAACCTGAGTTACCTAGTCAATTTTCAAAGGCACCCCTGCAGTTCCTGTTTTTGTCCTACGTGACAACGACCGTATCCTCCGCCTTGTACTTCGTGCTGCGTCCCAAGCAGACGTCCTCAGCACTGCCGCTAGCGCATTTTGTGAAAGACTCTACACGGATCCTCCTCCTGAGGACACTCGCCAACTGGCATTCCTCATCAATCAAGTTTTTAGGAAGAGTTGCTTTGCTACCTACTACCATGCCATGAATTGGTTCACGCGCGCGTTCTTCAACTCCACACCACCTGCCTCCAATGCAGCAAATTACAGGCCCTTTCTGCCACAGAAAAAGACTACTTCTTTCTGCCTGACTATACTGGTGTAACACTGACTCCAAGAACATCGTTCCTTGCTAAGACTCAGAAACCAGACGAACGAACTCGTCCCTTCATCATTCCTTCCCTGTCATCCATCTTAGGTGACGAAGAGGAACTGGCTCTCTGCCCAACCCTTGCTTTTGGTTTTTATCTAAAGGCCTCCAAACCTATACGACGGGGACGCTCTCTGTTGTTTCTCCCCTTTAGTAACAGTCGGTACGACTTCAACACGTATGATTGCCACCTGGTTTACAAGTATTATTGTACAAGCCTACGAAGCACTCGATATCAACTGCGTCTCTAAAGGCATCAGAATAACGGCCCATGAACTTTGTGCAATCTCCACGTCCTGGGCTCATTACAGCAACATTCCCATCACCGACATAATGGAAGCTGCCTCCTGGAGACATCCCAAAGACTTCACGTCCCACTATCTCCGAGATATGTCCCATCAAGCTGAGGGACTTTACCGCATCGGGCCATTCGTTGCTGCCCGACGTATACTTTTACCCCTTTTACACACTAACCTTTCTGTGCAGGGAACCGGTCGCTACCTGAGGGCACTTGAGTCAAATGGCGCCCGCCGCCTTGACAAAGTCAATGGGATTGCTATAAAAAAGGTAATGGATAGTTTCAAGGCAACTAGAAACTCCAAAATACCAGTATTACCTGGTTGATTTTGGTTTCTATTGCTTGTTTAAAATACACATTACCTTGGTCCCCCCCTCCTCCCCTCTTGTCGCCATTTGGGCACAGTAGAGGTCCGAAAAGATGAGCATACCGCTCCGCTTTGGCTGTTATATGTAGGAGGCTGCGCAGTAACCTGGTTAGGTAGCGAACCGGAAGGACATCTTCGATTTAATTTCTCTAGATTGAACAGCCTTTTGAGAAGGAGAATGCTATAAACAAGGTAATGTATATTTCAACAGGCAATAGAAACCAAAATCAACCAGGTAATACTGGTATTTTGGAGTTTTTCCACAAAGCATCTGGCGATGAGAAAGGAATTTGGCGTTGTTTCCGGCCCAATTTTTCAGCAACCTTCTGACAAAAGAGGTCAATGTACTTAGAAATATTTTACGTGATTTCGATTGGTCAATAGACTTATTACAGTTGGATGATGTAAACATCATGTATGAATCTTTTTTATTTTTTTTTACGTAATGTTATTTGCTTAGCTGGGAAGCCTAAACGTAAAAACCGTGGAAAAAAGAACATGTTGCCCAAGTTACCGACTGTGATTTATAACTTAAAGAGAAATAAATAGAAAGCTTGGAAGAAGTACAAGATCAACCGCACTGCCGAAAATCGAATAGTTTATAATTCCTTTAAAAAGACCTACTCAGAATGCATTAGGGGTTTTGAAATTGAACAGGAAATCGGTGTAATTCGGACAGGAAACATTGGTGCACTTTATAAATTCATAAAGTCAAAAACCGGTTCCACACGTTCCATTCCACCATTTGTTGTTGGCAACGATTTGGTGGCGGATATGCAAACTAGAGTTAATATTTTAATGAGTGAGTTTTCAAAAAATTATATAACAGATAATAATGTTACCCCTACCCTTGTCTCTACTAGGATAGCAAATAATTGTCCCTTGCCAATCTTTACACCTGAAAGTGTCTTACTTACTATTACATCATTAAAAGCTAGTAGCTCAAGAGATCCAAATGGTCTCTCAAACGATTTTTTAAAGGAGATTAAACACGCAATTTGTGTGCCACTGGCATGGATCTGCGAACTCTCAATAAAAACCGGTAAATTACCTCATTCCTGGAAAACCGCACGCATTTGTCCCATTTTTAAAAAGGGCGATGCCTCATGCGCTGCAAACTATAGACCTATTGCACTAACAAACGTGATTTGTAGGATTATGGAACGCCAGATTCGTACATGTATGCTACAATTTATTTCTGAGAACCAAATATTGTCATCAGACCAATTCGGTTTTATCCCAGGTAGCTCTACCACGAATTTCCTTTTATCACTATTAGACGACTGGACTTTCTTGTTGGATGCTGGGATACCGATTGATGTCGTCCTTATTGACTTTACAAAGGTTTTCGAGTCTGTGACTCATTCCAAGCTTTTGGTCGTTTTGGAGCATTTTGGTTTCCGAGGTAAACTGTTAGAATGGTTGAATGATTTTTTGGTAGGAAGATCCCAATGGGTGGAGCTGGAAGGAATTAAATCAGTTAACTCTACTGTGGTAAGTGGAGTACCACAGGGCTCTGTCTTGGGTCTTTTTCTTTGGTCTTTTTCTTTTTGTACTTTTCCTAAACGAACTTAAATCTGTGGATCCCAATACAAATCTGGTTAAATATGCGGATGATGTCACTGAATCGTCTCCGGTTTTCGATGATTCCACACATAATAAACTCCAGGTAGAAATCAATCATCTTTATCAGTGGTCCCAAAAATCGCAACTCCCAATCGCATCCAATAAATGTAATAATCTTACCCCTGGGTACCAGTAACTTAATTCGGGATTATACCCTAACCGCTGGACATAAGCTAAATCGTGTAAACAGCACCAAGAACCTTGGGGTCTGGCTAACAACTGAACTTAAGTTTAGAACACATTGTAATATGATTGTGAAAAATACCAGGCAACGTGCATGGATGATAAGAAAATTCTTTAAATCTGGCGATAGAAAAACTCTTGTATGTGCTTTTAGGGTTTTCGTTCTTCCCATCTTGGAGTACGCAAGCCAGGTCTGGTCGCCATATCTGTTACAGGATGTGGCCCTAGTCGAATCTGTGCAGCGTCGATTTACCAAATCATTAACTGGGCTTCAATCAAAACCATATAAAGATAGGCTCGCATTGACGGGTCTTGTGTCACTCGAGCTACGTAGGCTAAGGGCCGATTTAAAATTGACCTATGCTATGTTACGCGGAAATCTGGGCCATAATCCCTGTAAATTCTTTGAACTTTCGGAAAAGCAAGCGTACAAGAGGGCATCCATGGAAGCTGGTAGTGAGGCGTTTCTCACATAATAGTCGTAAGTTTTTTTTACTCGCGCAGGGTGGTAAATATATGGAATTCTCTGCCAGACTGGGTTGTCTAGTCCCCCAACCCTTCGGTTTTCATGCGGAGGCTGAAATGTTGCGACCTTTCTGGCTTCCTATATAGAAAATTTTAATAATCATTACTTATAGACATAATCCCTTCGGGATGGTATTTTTATGTAATTATCTTGTTATGTTGTTTCATTGTTTGGGGACCGTGTTAGTGATCTTCTGATCCTACTGGTTACCCGTAAAGTGGCACTATCACCGACTGAAATGCGACCGAAAATACCGTGGCGCCATCTAGCGACATTGATATTGTTAACCTTTATAGCTTGCTCGCAGGTGCACGAGGATGAACCAAATTTTCACTCAATAATTAAGGATGTCGTGGCTTGTTTTTGTTAAAAGAAATGCCGTTATGCATTCCTTCTCTTGGTGCAAGCAAACGCTAGATGGTACTACACAGCGCTAGATGTTGTCAGAATTCGTCTGCTTTCAATCGGTGATAGTGTCACTTTAACAACAATTGTATGTTGTTTGTTGTTAATAAAGTTATATTATTATTATTATTATTATTATTATTATTATTATTATTATTATTATTATTAAGCTGTGTAGTCCACCAGCTCCACCTTGGGCGAGTCTTCGTATTCTTTTTCTCTCGATGCATCAGGTGATGCGAAAGGAAATTGGCATTGTTTCCTGCCTCGCTTTATCAGTTGTCTTCAATCGAAAGAAGCCACCGAAAGCCGCAGCGGCTCCAAGACCCCGCGTTAAACTTAAACGACCTTGACGTTTCTCGCAAACTCAAAGAAATCAAATTAATAGCCCAAACAACAGTCCAAGCCCTTCAACAGGATGTCTTACAACAACACAGAAATTGCAGTAATAAGCCGCGGAGTCTGCTTTACCGCTATAAGCAGTATTCAAACAGAAACAATAACCAGTAGTCCCTTCGTGGGAGATCTTCAAACCACGGTAGACGCGGATTAATCAACCAAACAACCAAAAACATAAGCCTGCTCCATTCCCTTCCAGTCGGAACAGACATGTAGTGAAGGGCATTTGATTTGGGGGGGGGGGGGCAGACAGATACAATTTACGGACTCATCCACACCAGCTAGCGAGTTTGGAGGAGCACTGTGAGCTCCCCCAGTGGGTCCTCTTGGCGCCATGTCCTCACGGATGGGTGCGCGTCAAATCGTAAAGAAGAAGAAGAAGTGGGGCCTGGGATGAAGCCCCGGAAGCTAACTGATTTTTATGTATTCTAAGGGCCTTTCCTTACTTCAAACAGTATGTTTTAGACACTTTTTTAGAGTTCCACAAGAATGGAATTGAATAAGTGCATAGTGGAGAAAGATATTTTTTAAACCCCCTCACACGCCTTAAATTTACATTCAGTGGCTTTATAAGAATGCTTGGTGAAAAATGGCGCTCATGTTCCTTTGTCAGATGCGAAGTATTATCTCATTCTGCATCACTGTCTCTGCACCTCTCTTGGGTGGGTTCCAATTATGGAAAGAGATGGCGCTTAAATGTCTTTGTCAGGCACGAGCTATTAGACGGTCGCTCACAAATCATCCGTTTTGATTGACTGCGAAGCAGATGACACATGGGACAATCAGAGCTTGTTGTCCTATAGTTCTCTCTTACTGTTCTGTCCTACTGTATTAATAACTCATGATGAAAAGCATGTGATTTGACGAAAAATGGGACCTGGATTAATAATGTACCACCAGTCACAATCTATTTGTTATTCATTCCAGCGTTTTATTGTGACGACCATTTTCAACTTAACAGCACACAGTGAAGAAATATTTAATGTAGTTTTCAAATATTCCCAAAACATAACTTGTTAAGGATTCCGCCAAGCTTTTCGGCCATTTGAAGTCGTGATATTAAATGCCAAGCTCTTTAGCAAAGTTAACCCCACCGAGTAAATAGTTCGTAGGTTAAATGAAAAATCAGAAAATTGCTTACTGCGCAATTTTTAGGTTTTTCATTTAACGTTTGATGGTTTACTCAGTGGAATTAACTTGGCGAAAGTGCTTAACGTTTGATATAAACACTTCAAACGACCCAGAAGCATGGTGGAATCCTTAAGTTTTGTTAAATCATTTTTACCTAAATTGAAAACGGTTTCGTTTTCTTAACAAATTCTACATGAAAAGCCGAAAATCCAGTGTTAATGTGCCGCGTACTCACGTTTTCATATTCGTTGTTGTATACAAAATATGCTCAATGTTGTATTATTTTTTTGGGTTCGACTGCATAAAGTAAAAACAACAACAAAAAATGCAGTAACTCTGCCCTAAAACTTTGAATTTACTCTTTTCCTATCCCCAAAACCAGCAAACGGTACATCCCATGATTAAAGCGCCGTGCAAAATTTCTGCTTATGCACCGCATAGAAGAAATTATTTTCGTAAAATTTGCCTAACTAACTTTAGGCAAATATCAACGTTACTCACACCTTTTTTCAACAAGTAAACGTTAAGCTGTGTCACTAATAGTAACTTTTTTGTTGTCTGGCGAACAAAATTAAACGGAGTTTCAGTCTTTTCGGTCGCCGTTACCAGAAATTCTTAAGGAAAAATATATGGCCACTCTGGGGATGTAACCGAGTACCTACAGGAGTGAAGAGTAGGGCCTTAGCCACACACCCAACAGGAATAGATAGCAGACACTTGCAAATAGGGTGTTATTTGGGATTTGGAGACTTAGAATTGATATGGGAAAAAAAAGGGGGAATCTGGAGTTCGAACCCAGCACTTCTGGAAGCGAACACCAGAGATTTAGGCACAAACCCAATAGGAATAGATAGCAGATACTGGAAAATAACGAGATATTTGGGTATCTAGAGACTTAGCCTTGAAAGGGAAAAAAGTACAGTCCCTATGGGGATCGAACCTACCACCTTTGGTACTGAAAGGTAGCATGTTACTGCAGAACCAAACTGGGCTCTGTATGAAAGATTTGAAAGCAACGTGCCTTAACATAAGGTACCCAGAATGGGCGTCCATTTTGTGCTGTTTTATTTAGGTAAAGAATGGACTAGTCCAATTTGAGACAAAATCACTGATTGGTGAAAATTATGTCTCCTGTTCTGACATTGGTCAGCTTCGATTGTGCATAAATTAGGCGCATTTTGTTACAACTTTTTAGTTTTTTTAATTGGGCTTTAATGCCGAGGGGTGGTGGGTAGTTGGGTTTTCTAAATGCAGTTGCTATACCAGAGGTCTTTGAGCGTGATCACGTAACTAGTCAGTATGTGTTTGGCTCTGAGGCTGACAAGGTGTCTGCAAGAACAATGTCTCTTGCTACAACAGCCCCATTCACCCCTGAAAACTGGCCCAAATCTATTCAAAATAAGACCAACATTGACTGGAGCCTAATGGGTCCTCCTTAACCTCATTCAAAAATGTGTTCAAAAGTGGACCCAACATTGCCTGGTCCAATTGGCTCACATATCTTCTTAAATGTGGCCCAAATTCAATGAAAAACAAGCTAAAAACATTGTTTGTGGTGCCAATTTTCCCCAGTTATTCTCTAAATAATCTATCCCCATCAAACCCTTTACAGGACCTTCTGCGGACCTCTAGAAATTATTAACGCACCCCTGTCTAATTTGGGGGTACCACTGTCATTTCTTGATGATTGAAAAAGTGTAACAGTGAACTTTCTAGTTGGTTGCAAGCAGACTCGAACCAGCATTCCCTTGGTTCTAGACCAAAAACCTACCACTAAGCCATTGCAGCCAGGCCTATCAGTCATACTACAATTGGTACCTTAAGTACTGTCATTCTTAATGGCATGGAAAAAGAAATTTTGATGGAGGTGGACTCGAACCAGCAACCATTTGGTGCATAACCATTACCAGAAATTCTTTTCCTCTTTTTTGGATTTTTCTGTTGAGTTTGATGCCCCCCCCCCCCCCAGGGTGCGGTTGCCCTAGTCACATAACAAATAAAACCCTCCTTCACAAAGCCATTTAACACCCTCTTGAATTTTTTTACTAAGCTGGGTGGATTAGTTTTTGTTTTATAAACTGTCAATGAACTACTAACAGATTCGTGTACCAATTAGGACACAAATCAGTTGCTAGTTCGTTGGTAGCTCATAAAAAAAAAAACGAATTCATCCAGCTTATTCACAAAATACAGAAAGATGTTAAATGGCTTTGTAAAGGAGGGTTTTTCTTTTTAAGTGACTAGGGCAAACAGAACCTTAGG
>JAHWFP010017368.1:13501-29604 GCA_023313725.1 Lithobius niger | reverse complement strand
ATTTTCTTAATTACAATGGCTACTGCAGCAGTTTAAAGATGTAACTTGTGATAAATAACGCAAAAAGCATAGTGCTACAACGTAGATAAACTTCCATAGCTAAGCTCCTAATTACAATAAATAGTTTTAATTACCCTTGTTCCAAAATATACATTTTACATCTCCGTCTTTAATATAAGTCTAATTGCATGTATTTATCTTAATTAGAATGGCTACTGCAGCACTTTAACGATGTAACCTGTGGTAAATAGATGTAGATAAACTGCAGCAACTTAGATCCTACTGTAATTTAAATAAACTAGCCACATCGCTCGCTTCGCTCGCTCCGTTGGCTCCGTTGGTATCGTCTCGCTTCGCTCGAGGGGTTTCCTTATTGCAGCACCTCGTTAAATAAGGTTTAGATATCTACGTAGTTTGTCAGCATTCATCTTTGTCACACCATACTCAACCAATTTTAAGATTCATATGTGGTGTGTTGCAAAATACGTCGTCCTTTTAGGTTATGTTTTGCGAGCATCCTTTTCCAGATCATCTCTCTCTGCTCGAGGAGGTTTTCATGAACAAACAATGACGTCATGAACAAACATCATGAGAGTTAAAAAAAAAAAATCTTTGACGTTATGTTTTTCAGGGTTTTTCGCGTATTTGAGGGTCATAATATCAAGTTACAGCGATGAAAATAGGCCTATCCTGAGCGCAATTTAATTATCTTCGTTTGGTCCTACTCCCATATTTGTAGGTGCTTTGATTCCAGAGGAGTAGAGGTACAAACAAACACACACGTCGTACGTCCTTAATGATGTAGATCGTTTTAATTACCCACTAGCCATATCGTTCGCTTCGCTCACTCCATTGGCGTCGATCCATGCTTCATGTAATTTCTTTGATCCCCAGAGCACCACAAAAGCGATGTACTGATTATTTCGACGCAAACTAATTGCAATTATTGCTCACAAATCTTTCATCGGATTCCTCAGCACGTCTGCATTTCACCTACATCATTCAAAACAAACGATTTTTTGTTTGCACGTTTGTACGTCTTCTCCTCCAGAAGAGAGATGAAAGATTGCCAGAGCAATACGAGACACACATTGAAAAGGTGTAGGTTACGTGAAAATCGCTCGCTTTGCTCGCTCAATCCACGCATCTTCGTGCTTCAGAAACACGAATGTTTGACACCCTTTTAAAACCAGATATATGGGTCTGTTTTTCCATGTATCAAGTCAGTTGATACAAAACCAATTTTAAGACATGTATGTATGATGCAAAATACGTCCTTTTAAGTTTTTTTTTTGAGTGCATCCTTTCCCAGATCAGCTCAGTACATAACTAATAGCTCCATTGGCTCCGTCTCGCGACGTTCGAGGTGGTTTGCATGAACAAACTATGACGTCATGAACAAACAGTATGAGGGTTTAAAAAGAACTTTGACGTTATTTTTTCAGGTTCTTTCGCTTTTTTGAAGGTCATAAAATCAAGTTACAGCGATGAAAATAAGCCTATCCAAAGCGAAATTTAATTATCTTTCGTTGGTCCTACTCCCATCTTTGTAGGTGCTTTGGTTCCAGAGGAGTAGAGGTACAAACACACACGCACGCACGCACATCATACGATTTTAATGATGTAGACTAGCGGAGTCGCTTGCTTTGCTCGCTCATTCTGCGTCACCTCGCTACGCTCGAGGAGCATTTATGCTGCAACTCTTGTGCTGCTGACAGACATTCCACGTCTAAAACGATCAAGCAAATGGTCAGAGTGCAGTATGCGTTTTTCGTAAGTTTTCACTCTATAAACAAATGATAACCATAAATCATTCCAACTGTCTGGCCATCCGAGAGCTACGTGCGCGTCGATACCTGCTTCCAGTAATTTCTTTGATTCCAAGAGCAGCACAAAATCATGTGCTGATTATTTCGATGCAAACTAATTGTAATTATTGCTCACAGTTCGTCCATCACATTCCTAAGCGCACCTGCATTTCATCTATATCATTCAAAACATACAATTTGTTTGCTTGCACATTTGTACGTCTTCTCCTCCAGAAGTAATCCCCTATGAAGGTGAGAGATGAAAGATTGAGAGAAAGCAAAGCGAGAAACACATTGAAAAAGTTTACTTTACGTGCAAATCGCTCGCTCTGCTCACTCAATCCACGCACCACCGTGCTTCAGTAACTCAAATGTTTGGCAGCCTTGGCAAAATACGTCGTTCTTTTAGGTTATTTTTGCGTGCATCCTTTTCCAGATCATCTCTCTTCACTCGAGGAGGTTTTCATGAACAAACTATGACGTCATGAACAAACATCATGAGGCTTAACAAAAAACTTTGACGTTATTTTTTCAGGGTTTTAAAATAGGGTTTTTCGCGTTTTTGAAGGCCATAATATCAAGTTACTGCGATGAAAATAGGCCTATACTGAGCGCAATTTAATTCTTTCGTTTTGTCCTACTCCCATGTTTGTAGGTGCTTTGGTTCCAGAGGAGTAGACGTACAAACACGCACATTATACGTCCTTAATGATGTAGATGTTGAAACTATACATATCCACCTAATATCTAAGCCTAAATACATCCATTTATCTTAATTAGAACCCTTAGTTAACTCTATGACTCTAGCCAATTTCCGTCTTCGTCTGGGCAACTTCTCCAATTTTAGCGTTACATCATTAAGCTGGACGGGTTCTTGTTGCTTGGAGCCTCTTTGCACCTCATGAGCGGTTCTAAGTTGCAATAAATAATGATGACGCCATTGTTTCCAGAAGCGAGCCATGAGCTGACCCCTGTATCTCCAACGTTTCAACAACTGCGGGTTGGTAGGAATGTCTGCAGTGTATAGCAAACTATCTGTAAGACAACCCTCTCTACGTCCAAGCAAAAAATGCGCAGGGGACAAATACTCTTCGCCTGAAAAATCCTCTGTGAACGGTGCTAAAGGGCGATTGTTGACAACCGATTCTACCTCAGTTAACACAGTGTAAAATTCGTCTGACGAAAGCAGTGCAGAGCCTAGGGTACGCCGTAGATGATATTGTATTACCTGTACCATTCGTTCGTACATTCCTCCCCACCATGCTGCTCTAGGAGGGATCATCTTCCACTCAATTCCCAGCTGAATCGCCACCTCCTGTACTTGTGTGTTACGTAACCAGGCGTAACTTTCCCTAAGCAATCGGTCCACCTTCTTAAATGTTTGAGCATTGTCACTGAAGATTACTCTGCACCCTCCTCTTCTGGCAACGAACCTTCTAATGGCAAGAATGAAATTAGCGGCACTCTGTGATGCTACGAGTTCCAAGTGCACTGCTCGAGTTACTGCAGATGTGAACAAACAGATGTAGGACTGTGCCACTCCTCCTTCTTGAGCCTCACTGAAACCGGGCCTGCAAAGTCCAGCCCACAGTGCAGGAAGGGTACTACCTCTGTCACTCGCTCGGCAGGCAAAGGAGCCTCGTCTTCACTGGCAGGTTTGGCGTTCCACCACCGACATTTCATACTTCCATACACCACCTTCCTTACCGCTTGACGACTGCGCAGAATCCATAGATCCTTTAGCAACAGGGCTAACATGCTTTGCAGCCCTCCGTGCATTGCCTGAATATGACGGTCTTGTATTAACAAATCTACCAAACCTCCGCCCTTCAACAAAAGAGGGTGCTTCTGAGCTTCACTAAAGGAAGTAAACTCCAGTCTTCCACCTAAACGAATCAATTTCTCTGCTTCTAAGAAGGGTTTAAATTGAGCAATGCTGGAATCCTTGGATAATTCTTTGTTTGCCAACAACGACCTTTTCTCTGGCCCAAAAACATGTGACTGTATAACGTAAATCCTATATTTCTCAGCTGCAACTATTCCAGGTGGGATAACCAAGGAACTCTCTTGCCATTCTTGTTACGACAGTTTGTACAAAAACGTAGGATCCATGCTGTAATTCTTGTCAGACGTTGCCAAGAACTAAATTTCTCAGCTTCTAGTAGTGGCGTCATTTCCACAACTACTTGAATTACAGTTGAAACTATTTGTTCTTCACCACTCAAGTCAGTCCTCTCTGCCTCCTCCAAAGCTGGTTCCACTTCTTTCCAGTCGACTTCTGGTAAACTAAGCCATGAGGGCCCATGCCACCATTCCTCATTACAAAGCAAGTTCGGTAGTCTTTGTCCTCTCGTAATTATATCTTCAACGTTTTCTTTTGCTGCGGCAGTTGTTCCAGGTGTCTCTTTCCCTTGTAAGTGCTTGTATCTCTTGAACTCTTCGGGCAACAAACAGCTTCCACCTAGAAGGAACATCCTCTATCCATTTCAAGGCTACCATAGAATCCAACCAATAGAAACGAAGCGCATTGGGTAAGCTCAAAATTTGTGCAACACTTTCAGTAAGACGACTTCCTATGAAGTAGGCCATCAATTCTAATCTTGGAATACTCATGGGTTGAAGCGGGGCTAATCTAGACTTAACTCTAACAAAACAAGTGTTGAAACTTTGTGGGTTGCCTAACGCATAACGAAAACAACTGCTGCATACACACGTGGTCCTGCATCGAAAAACGTGTGCAACTGAAAGCCTGGTAAAGTGCTGACTTGTAGCCAACGTGGAATTTCCAAACGTGCGAGTTGCTGTAAGTCTTGCTTCCACTGCAACCAAACTATTCGTGGATTCTCTGGCATTTCTTCATCCCATTTCACCTTCAGATGCCACAAATCTTGTAACAAGCATTTTAACAAGATGACAAATGGTGCAAGAAAACCTAGGGAGTCAAACACTCGAGCAAGCATTTCTAACATGTGACGTTTAGTGGACACTTCCGATTGGCTTGCTTCCAATAGCGCACTAGAGCGCAAACTTAAACTGTCGGCCATAGTGTTCCAGGTGAGACCTAAAACCTTGACCATTTCCTCTACAAGCTCTTCAGCCGATGTCCGACCATCTGCTATCCACAATACTCGCAATTTTTCATCATTGGTAGCCCACTTCATAAATTGCACGCATCCTTTCAACATTAACTCATACACCTTTTTAGACCTCTCATGTGCTGTAGCTGTCGTATCCTCTCCACTCAAATGGTCATCCACATATGTGTGCAAATCCAAAAGTTGACAGAGTTCCCTGCTATTCGAGGGGTGTGTGCTTGCATGCAGGCGAATAGTTGCGGCAAGTAAAAACGGGCTAGCTTTCATTCCAAAGAGTACACTCGTCATGTGTAGTACCCTCAAGGGTGGTTTGGGTCCCTTTTCCATGGCTCATCCATCCATAGGAATCGAGTTGCGTCTCTATCCTTTGGATTCAGTCTTACTTGCAAAAAGGCTTTGCTCAAATCTGCAGTTATGCCAATTTTTGGCCACCGGAAACGAAGAAGAAGATCAAAAATGGGCGGATTCAAATTTGGCCCTGCATGCTGACAGTCATTTAGTGAGCGTCCCTCTTCTGGCTTAGAGGAAGCGTCGAAAACGATTCTGCACTTGGTATTCTTCCTGTCTTCCTTTATGATTGCATGATGGGGCATGTAATACACAGCAGGGCTGTGCTCCTCTAACCTAACTTCTTCTGCATGTCCTTTCTCCAAATATTCAAATATTCAAATATTTCTCTTATAGCGTTCAAACATGGCAGGGTTCTGTCTCAACTTCCACTGTAACCTTCGCAAACGTTCCAAGGCTACCTCGAAATTATCTGAAAGCTCTCGTTCCACAGAATGTCTACTTGGTATCTATTGCCCTGCAATGTAGTGGTTCTACGAAATACATCCCAAACTTCTATTTCCTGTAGTGTCTGTTTCGACCGTTCCTCTTCTGCCAAAGTTCCACTACTGTCTAGCTCCCAAAACTTGGAAATACCGACAGGCCCTTCGGTTTTTTCTTCTGCGGTTGTTGCTACACATATTGATACCGTAGTTGTGTTGGGACTATACATGGGCGTGCAACCGTGCAACATCCATCCAAACACGCTATTGACTGCCATGAGAGTCGTGCTCAACTTCTTCATTTGACCTGTTATCACTTTCCAGTACTGATCAGCTCCAATTAATAAATCTACACTTGCCACTTGCCCTGGGCCCATCTTCTGATTCCAACTATGCCCTTGGTGATCTTGCAAAAATCTTTCAATCAATCCACTTTCCCAAAGCTTGACCCCATGACAAATTTCCGGAACCTGTACAGCAGAAAGCTTGACTTGGACTCCATTACTTCCACACAGCGAAAAGGAAATTATTTTGCTTCTCTGTTGACGTTTTCCACCTCCAAACGAATGAATTACTGTCTCCTCTTCCCCACTCACTGGCAATCTTAAACGCTCTACCAACTGTGTCGAGATGATTGAGCGCTCACTCGCTGAATCGACCAATAACACAATTTCTTCCATTCCTCCTTCATATTGCACCCATACTCGCAATGTCTGTAACACGGAGACGGTCTTGTCCTTGTTTCCTCTTGACAAAGACGCTGATGCCATCACGGCAGAATGCGATGTGTCTGTAGCCGACGTATCTACCTCCTGTGATGGAGCTCTGTTGTTGTTAGGTGCTCTGGTTGGAACTTCAGACGTATTTCTGCTGCTTGCGGCGAGGGCGACTGATGGCGAGTTGCGTTTATAGCAAAACACCGTGTTGTGAGTTACAGCTTGACATGTCCTACAACTGACTTGCTGGTCGCATGTGCTTGCGAAATGGTTGATCTTCCTTAAACACCCAAAACACCTACGTGACGCTGCTACGGCCATGCGGCGCTCTTGATTGGTTACAGTCTTGGGGCATGCTGCAGACGAGTGCGACTCTCCCTCGTTGCAAAACACACAGTATGGTTTAGAAGGCTGCATGCGGCCACCCTTGGTTCCTGTTGACCCTTCCATGACAAGCAATGAGGTGGAAGGCGTGCTTGAAGCTCGAGACACTTCCCCTTTTCGAATTGCGTTTTGTGAATGAGCTCCTTCCTTTAAGTGTGCGGCGCTGTACGTTAATTCTAATCCTTTCAATTCTTCTCTAACAAAGTCGACCAGCAGTTGCAAGTCATATACTGGCATCCCTTTGTTTTGGCGGTGCCACTCTCTGACTATTGGATGTGGTAAGCAACAAAGCAGGATAGGACAAAGCAAGGAACCCATTGTTGACACATCTTGCCCCAATACCTCTAGGGACCGCAAATGCTTCTGAAAGTCTTCTATAAGAAGTCGCAATTCTACAATGTTGTCCATTCTTGCTGCTGGCTTGAGGGCCCACAACAAACGTACATGTTCCGCCACTAGCAGCTGCTTATCTCCATATTTTTCCTCAAGTAGCTTCAATGCATAGTCACAATTCGCCTCCGTTAAAGATAGACCGGCAATTGTCAAACTGGCCAACTCCTTTAGCAGCCCCTTTAAATAATTAAATTTATCCACCTTAGACAAATCTGGATTCTGGTCAATTCCTGCTGAGAACTGATCAGCCTTTCCCAGTATGCTATGGTTCCATTGAACTTTGGAATTTGAAGCTTTGGCAGTTTGGCGGATTTCACATTTCGACCTATGGCAGGTGATGCTGCTACATTCGACTTCAGAAATCGATTTGCTGCTACTTTTGCATCAATAATTGTGTCATTGAAATTATCGTTCCTCGTTACTTCTGCGGCCACATCTGCTGCTGGACTGGCGACTTCTAATTGCTGATTAACTTGCAGTAAGGTTATTTCTTTCGCTATCAAGTTAGCTAAACCGCTTTCTACCTCTCCCCTCTCTTCATCCGTGATTGCTTGCCTTAATTCTTGTGATTAACCTAGCAATGATTGGCCTCCTAGCCGCTCTACTATTTTTTAGTTGTGCGAGTTCCATCTTTAACTGCCTATCACATCCAGCTATATCTGCAAACTACTAGTTAAGCAAAGGAAACATACAATGGCACAAAGGCCCGACTATTCGAAGCCACAAGCAGGCAATAACCAGAATCCGATTTGCCCCTCCCCCTAATGGGGAGAGAGCAACGGACGCCGCAACAGCGACGCTACCACTACTTAATTCTAGGGTAAGGCGAAAGGGTTCCTAATTACCAGTACACACACTACACTCCCATTTGCTAAAGGCCATGAAAACAATATCCGGGTTTCGGCACCACTGTCCGGAAAATAGCAAAGTGGGAGATATGCCATGAGACTGAACTCGACGCTAAATGGTTGGGGGTTGGATGGGGACTAAAACTATGCAGCCACTAGTGGTTGCGCATCGGGGTTGCTCGAACTTCGCTAACTAATACGGCGAAGACGCTATGGCCCCTGTCCTTAAAACGACTTACAAGTTTAAGGAGGAATTAGGTATATTTTTGGGACCCGCAGACAGAAGCAGCTAATGGTGGCAGGCTGAAAACAAACACAATTGATTAGTGACAATTGACCCCAAAGACAAAGCACTCTTAAAGTAAACCAGCTTAATTCTAAGTCCCAGCAAAATAGGCCTAGGGCCTTTAGGTTTAATCTTAACCCTAAGTCATCCCCCTTTTCCCTCACGTAGGCCTAAACTAGTCCTAACATTTGCTTGAAGGCAGTCCAAGGCAGGAGATGTTTGCTGGTCAAGTCCAGCCGTCGAAAAGGTGAACTTTATTACCAAACATTTGCTTAAATAGCTTTTACACAATAGGCGAGCACGCCTGCACGAGAAATGAGGAGGAAATAATTGGAAATACAATTACGACCCCAAGGGCTTGGGAAAATACTAAAAACTAGGTATAGTTAAGGTACAATGAGATAGCTAAAATCATTACTTAAGGCCACCTGTGAGCAAGAAAACTAGGCCGGCCAATGATCTCAACGATGCAGTCCAGATTACAAATATATTCTGATACAGTAGTTAGTCCTTGACGACCGCTGCAGGAAAGTCTACCGGTCACCAGCTAAGGTAAACAATTCTCTACATTACCTATTCATTCAAGCGTATTTCCAGGTAAATTCTAAAACAAAAACACTATAAAACTCACTTATTCACTTATTCGTAAATTAGTCGTGAGGGATTTACATTTTCACAAAAAAATCCCCAACATCCTTGAGTCCGTGTTAAGCCTAACCATTCGAATGGTCTAAAAATCCAAGCAAATTTTCGTGTCTTTTATCCTTCTAAACGTAAATTTGTGTCAGTCCCCGCACGATTCGGGCCCCTTACACACTGCAATCCACTATCTTTCTGCTGATTCCAAGCACCACCTTTGTAGGACCTGTGTTCGGTCCGATTCCATTTTACTGTCACGATCCTCACAGCTTGTACTAGGTCCATGCACCCAGTCGGGGCCCTGTTTCGAACCACGATCCGCCTGCCGTCCACTCCTTGTCATCATGCATCTGTTCCTACTAGTCGTTATCTTATGATGCACTTACGCTTTGGACGCAACCGAAGACTCTTCTCATACCTGCAACCCTCTGCGCACATTCTGTGCAACCCACAACGCTCAATCTGTTGATTCCATCTATTGTTACAATGGAGACCGCCCAGTCCTCGATTCCCGATTCCCTCCAGGCCCTGGCTCCTGTATGCCAACTGAATCCCGGCGTTATCAATTATAAATCCTACACAGGTAGCAAGACCTGCCTGTTCCATCAAATTTCTTGTGGTTACAGGACCCTTTGCGGTTCTGTATAAGCCTTTCAGTTCCCTTTAACCAGACTTTACTTTTCATCTCACACCCATAACGAACACTTTCCGTTTTGAAGCTACCTCCCTAACAAAACAATTCCGCTAAACCTTGATTACTGAGCCTTAAGCATGAATCTTGATTTCTACATTACAGCCCTTTCTTCTCTACAACGCACAATGTTTTCATCGCTCCAGTCGATTCCCGGTTACCCGGTTCTTCATTCCTGATTCCCGATTCCTTACCGGTTACCTTCTTACCGCGGTCAAAGGGTATGTCTGAGGACAGTTCATCATCCTGGTCTCCCCGGTCTGCTTCTCTGGTTTTCTCAAACTAGTCGGACCCACGGTACGTCGAAGTACTCGAACTCACTGCGTATCATGATCTCCACGATCCCTTCTTACCAGTTGGGAATCCGTTCCTGTCCACGCTCTCGATTCCCCCTCAACCGTGTGAAACTGTGATTTCTTCGCCGGTTCTCACCAGCCAGCCAGTTCCCTCCAGGGATCTATGATCCCTTAGTAAGGAACTTGCTTGCACAAACAAGTTCCGATTGCCTTTTATACAAACCCAGCAGAACAACATCCTCCGATACCCCATGCCAGAATCAAGGTCTTGCCACGGGTTAAAGATGCGGTTTTCGTGACCAACCTTCTCTCCAACCTCCGTTGCTAGGACATTCGACTCTTTCCTTACAAATGGCCGGTTCGCATTAAGGTGGCTAAACGGCCTCTTGCTCCTCAAAGCCCGTCTCTTCATGAACCACGAACATTGTGGTTCCCTTAGTTGCGCCACCGATTCCCGATCCACTCAACAACTGTTCACGGTTGCCTGAAATTTTGCCAACATGAAGCCCTTACTCGTGGAGTTCACTTGCCCGCAAGAGATCAAGAAAACAATCGATGATGGGTGTCACCAGTCCCAACCTTTCCACCGTAGAGAGCGTATTACTGCGCCCCGTCTTGTATTCTACGCTTCCATACAAGACTCAAGCTTCAGACTATGACTCGCAAGACGGCTGCTAAGCTACCTTCGTCTCACACACCACAGGTTTCTCCTTTGGACTTGTCTTCTTGCTCCTCTCTGAGCAACCGATCCGCCTCTCCTTAGGTTAGCGGTCCACTCGCTAGTTTACAGGTTCATGGCCTTATGTACTCTTCACTTCGTACCTTCAAGCGGAAGGCACCCCCCCGGTACCGATTACACATCAGCTTGGTTCTCTAGCATTCCGAAACAACTACGATCCACTGATGCCGGCACTTCACAAGCACCTGATCCTTCTACACCTCCGATTCATCTTAACACGATTCCTGCTCCCTTACAGGAGCTTCCGCCTCAAGAGGAACGCATTCACGATTCCTGTTACTCTCCAGGTGCTTCTTTCATGAATCACGATCCCCCATTTTGTTTTGATCCAGATCTCTCCGAGATCCCTCTCCCTGAGTTATTCAAACCGTCGAGGGTTTCAATCCCCATTGCCTTTTATACAAACCCAGCAGAACAACATCCTCCGATACCCCATGCCAGAATTAAGGTCTTGCCACGGGTTATAGATGCGGTTTTCGTGACCAACCTTCTCTCCAACCTCCTTTGCTAGGACATTCGACTCTTTCCTTACAAATGGCCGGTTCGCATTAAGGTGGCTAAACGGCCTCTTGCTCCTCGAAGCCCGTCTCTTCATGAACCACGAACATTGTGGTTCCCTTAGTTGCGCCACCGATTCCCGATCCACTCAACAACTGTTCACGGTTGCCTGAAATTTTGCCAACATGAAGCTCTTACTCGTGGAGTTCACTTGCCAGCAAGAGATCAAGAAAACAATCGATGATGGGTGTCACCAGTCCCAACCTCTCCACCGTAGAGAGCGTATTACTGTACCCCGTCTTGTATTCTATACTTCCACAATGCACCATCAACCACACAGTTTCGTTCTCCCACGGTTCCCTCCTCTTCGTCACGAGAACTTTCTCCCACAGTGACCGCATTATATGCAGCTGCCCCATCTCCTTTGCCCTCACCGCTCAAGGATCCTTCGGTTACGGCATCACTAGCGCACTCCCCGGTTACCGATTCCCTTCTCTTTGCTTCGGAAGCACGGCTCCTAACATGGTCTGCTGCCTCATCTCGACACCCTCCAAGCATATCTAGCTATTCAGTCTGGCAGTATTATGATGTCCCTAACTTCCTACCTGTCTTTCACGAGATGACTCCTTATTCGGCTATTCCTTCCTAAAAGAACCTACCTGCTCCCTTGGCCCTTCCACCAACCGAACGACCATTGGATTACGTGGCTTCGCCAATACATCTTCTTTATTTACTTTTGCAGTAATTTTTCTCATCTTTGACTTTCATCACCCAGTCTTTATGAAAGATCTATTACCACCATACACTTACTTGTGCAACGATTTCCTTCAACACCGACTCCCGATTTCCCTCATGCTACAGGCCATACAAACGACGTGACACCAAGCGAATCACGATGCCTCACCCTGCTAGTTCTACATGCATTATTCAAGTACCGTTCCTCAAGTTACGTCGTTTCTCCTTCCCAACTAGGTAAACAGGTCTTACGATTTATTACTTGTTCTACCTTGTCCCCCGCAGGTTGTAAGACCCCTTACTGTGAAAACTGTTATACCTCCTGTATCCACTCTGAAGAATGATTACCATACAGTTCGCACCTTTAGCCTCCCACGTATACGATACGTTCGATTCCGTACCTCTTCTCTCTTATCATGTTCCGTTGTGGCTTTGGCCTTAAGGTTGTCTTCTCCGGGACTTGTTCCTTGGAGGCGCTGGGTCGTAAGGCGGGATACTGCAACCTAACCCTCCTCCTAGGTGACGAAGTCTGCTATAAAAAAGGTAATATATTTCATCGGCTATAAAAATGCTAAAATACCAGGCCCTGCACTTGGTTGATTTTAGTTTTTATTGCCTAACTGAAAATATACATTACCTTTTCATCCCGCCCAGCATCCCCTCCATGAACTAGGTTTTGGGTTCGAGAGAAATGATGTGGTTCAGCTTGTGCAGTCTGCTTATGTAGACTGACCCAAGCCCGCGCATGCACAGAACTATTTTGAGCCCAGCAGGGAAGCCAACCTTCAAACTTCTAGGGAAAATAAGCTCAAAAGGGGGGAAACTGCTATAAAAAATGTAATGTATATTTTCAGTTAAGCAATAAAAAGAACATTTTGCCGGCCCCCAGCCAGGCCGGCTAAAAATGGTTTCTTTTGCTGAAAAGTACAATACCTGTCAATTTTAGCATTGTTGTCTCGACGATGCTGTCATTGCCTTGAGATTTCAGTACTCGGCGGCCGCCTCAGCCACCCGATCGCGCGCGCGCGATCCTCCCTATAAGAATGGAAACCCAGTAGGTTTGCCATCTTTTGTCTCAAGTTATGTCAAAAGGGTGACACCTGAGGGGAGGTAGGGTGGGCCTGAAGGTATTGTACTTTTCAGCAAAAGAAACCATTTTTAGCCGGCCTGGCTGGGGGCCGGCAAAATGTTCTTTCTTTATGCTGCAAAGTACAATACCTGTCAATTTTAGCATTGACAGGCTGACCTCGTCAAATTAGGTGGCGGGCACCTTTTGGCTGAGTACCCTGGGGTGCTGAGGCTGGCGTAGGGGTCTCGTTTGGAAACGGTAGATAGAGGTTTGTTTCCGGAGCCAAGCGAGACCATTTCCTCTACAAGTAATTTGTGCTTTTTTTTTTTTTTTAATAAGAGGAAACCACGTGAGAGGAGAAGGATAAACGTGTTACCTGTCCATTTGGTGGAGACATTCCTGGATTCGGCCATGGTTGTATCAGGAGAGCCAGAAGAGTGGGTCTTGGAGTTTCTTCCTCCTTTCTTTATATATTTTGGAGATGGTTGTAGAGTAGGTGTGGTATGAATATGGGGCACAAATTTAACGAGGCGAAGGAAACACTGAGGGGTTGATTGTAGAAAAGAAAGTACTTTGGGTCCGAAAGTTACAATTTTGAGAGTGGCCTTGGGGAGGTCGAAAGATTTGATTTTTTTTTTTTGAAGGACTTTACAAGTGATGAGGAACCCAAGGCCGATACGGATGATATTGGTTAGACTGAGGTGTTGTGGATCCCAAAGTGGCACCCCTTGGCCTTATGACGGCAGATGTCGCAGGGTAGATCCGAAGTCTTATGGTTGGAAATTTGGGTCATAAGGGGGTGCATGGGTGTAAAGGAGTCGGCGTCGTCGAACTGCCAAAGTGAGAAGGAGTGCATTGGTAGGTCCAAAATATTGGTTGTTAAGGGCTCCCATGCTTCTGAAAGGTTAACGTGGAGGGAAAGGTCCGAGGAGTCGAAATCCGAGTTGGAGGATGAGGCAGTGTTTTTGAGGGGCCCGTGGTGGGGGGTTGCGACAACGGGCCTTGAAGGGAAAGCTGAGACTGGAATTCTGGGGTCCGATGGTCGGAGGTCTAATAAGGGGTGTCGGAGGCGATTGGGTTGCTTGTAGGACGGCTTGTTATTTTTCCCTAGGGAGATTCCGGTCAGGACCCACGGGGCAAAGTTGAGCGGCTCGTAACGGCCCGAATGGGGAGGTGGGGAGGATTGACTGGTGGTATGTTGGGTACCCAAGGAAAGCAGGGCCAAAGAGTGAAGAAGGCGTAAATTCTCGGCCTTGAGAGAGGTTACATGGGTGGAAAGTTGATCGATGTGATCTTGCAGAGAATCCAGGTGGGGCTTGATTTTCTCGTAGTTTTTGATGAACTGTAGTTTGGCCCTCTCGTTAAGGTGAAGTTTATGCTTCATACCGGTGAAAAACTTAACGTGGTCGACTGAAGGGGGGGTGTTCTGCGCACACGGGGGGGGGGCGAACTTTGAGTGGTGGGTACACACTCTGTGACATCCGGTGGGTCGAAGGAGGTAGGTTCCTTTAAATTGGGTGACTTCCGAGGAGAACAAGATGTCATGGGGATGACCGGGTCAATGTCGATAGATGAGTCAAAAGAGCGGGGGCATCTCCGAGGGATGAGGATGGAGTGTCAAGACCAAGAGAAAAGGATGGAGATGGTTCAGATTGCTTCATCGGCGATTCTTGGGGGGTGGGGTTTCCCTCGGATGTGGTGGTGGAAGGTGCCGCCGAAGAATGGTCGATGGGGTCCTTAAGCCATGGGGCGACAGAAGCCGGGGAAGGTGTCGTTTGGGATTTTCCGGGCGTTGGGGGAATGGAGAGAAGAGTGTTTTTAGTCAAAACAGATGTTAGTAGAGGTGACGAGTCCAGATGTGGGGAAGCACTTGGGGAGGGGTTGGATTTGTGGTCTTCCTTAATCTTCTTGAGCAGATAGTTCCTCTGGTTTCTTTGTCGTTTGCGGAGTGCAGAGGCTTGGTGGGATGCCGCAATGACACGCCATTCGGCCAGGGAAATGGCAACACACGTAGGACAAGGCAAATTAAAGTAGTCGCATTTGCGATGGAATTGGCACACCGTGCGATGGGGGTCACGGCGTGCCGGGTTCCGGAGTCCCGGGCAGGAACAGGATCCAGGGTCTTCAACTAGAGGGAGTCTTCCCAGGAAAGTGTCTTTACCGGGAACTGTAGAGGCTTGCTTCATCCTGACCATAATTTGGAAGACGCAGGGTACAGAGGATGCTATCCAGCCGAGATTGCGACGTGCGGAGAAAAAAGAAAAGGAAAAAGGGCGGGAACGGTTTTCCAGAAACGACAGTAAGCAAAGGGAGCCTCGATGTGGAGGTGCGAACTTCCGGTCGTAGGGAGCGCAGTAGAGGGAAGACAAAGGCTGAAGGAGCAGGGTGGTAAGTCCGTTTGCCGGTGCGAAGGTAGAGAGGTGGAGGCTAGACGTTGGAATGTCGAAAGTTTCGGGCCAGCTGGGTGGGCCGTGATGGACACGAAAAACTCCTGGATGAACAGGGACAGGAACGGAGAGTGTTGACGTTATGGGGTCAGGAAGCTGTATCCATGGTCAAGGCGAGGAGGTAATTTCCGTGTCGTAATGGAGGGGCACGTGGTCCAGGGAAGCCTTCGTTGCGGCGTTGGTGGTGAGAGGCGCGGTAGTAACGTGTTTTCCGGGTAGTTTCAATATGCAGGGGCTGGCGGAAGGAGCGACGCGCCGGTGGCCTTCGTTGCGAGAGGAGGAACGGTCCAGTTCGGGAAACGAGATTTACCGATAGTGTAGAAAAGGATGGAGAGCCGGGTGGTCCCTGGGCGGTAAGTGGCGCCGATTACGATATCTTGAACGACACCGTCCCAGGCTAGAGTAGAACGGAACGAAGGGTTGAGTCGAGCTTTACGTTTCGGAGAGGGGGGGGGGGGGGGCCGAGGATCGAGGCGGGTGCCCCAACGGAAGATCATGGGCGAGCGGACATCAAATCTCCAATTACAACCGGGCTGGGAGGAACGGAATTGCGGAGACTGTGTCGGGGAGAGAGTAATGATCACTGTCGATCGCCACAACGACAGGAGGCGACAAGACACCGTCGTGCTGACTGAAACATAGTGAGGATGTCGTTTGGGGTGGAACGATCCCGGGATGACAACGGGGGG
>JAHWFP010017368.1:0-12379 GCA_023313725.1 Lithobius niger | reverse complement strand
GCTGCGACAGAAGGAGGATGCCGTTGAAGAGTGGGGCGGTCCCGGGACGAGAGGCAACAGGAAGGGAGCCACAATGACTTCAATCCACCGTACGACTGGGGAAGCAGTGCTGTCGTGTCGGCCGTGACAAAAGGAAGATGACGTTCAAGAGTGGAGCGATCCCGGGAGACAACGGGAAGGGAGCCACGATGACTTCAATCCACCGTACGACAGGGGTAGCAGTACTGTCGTGTCGGCCGTGACAAAATGAGGATTCCGTTCAAGAGTGGAGCGATCCCGGGAGACAACGGGAAGGGGGCCACGATGACTTCAATCCACCGCTAGGACAGAAGGCCGCAAGGCGCTGTCGGGCCACGGACTTCGGTACTGGGCTGGATGTTCTCGGAGTGAGCAGACGAACCAGGAGCGCCTACAGACAAGCGCGTCAGAGAGTGTCGCATGGAGCGCAGGTAGCCAGCCGATGGAGGACGAAGGGGCCCGGCACGGGCTCGTAGACGGGACGAAAGGATCCAAGGCAGGGGACAGACAGCAGCCGCGACGGCTGCTTGAGACAAAAAGATGGCAAACCTACTGGGTTTCCATTCTTATAGGGAGGATCGCGCGCGCGCGATCGGGCGGCTGAGGCGGCCGTCGAGTACTGAAATCTCAAGGCAATGACAGCATCGTCGAGACAACAATGCTAAAATTGACAGGTATTGTACTTTGCAGCATAAAGAAACTAAAATCAACCAGGTGCAGGTCCTGGTATTTTAGTCTTTTTGAGCACTACAGGGTGTATCACGAAACCTGTTACAATGCCATAACTCGAGAAGTAATGAAGATAGCTAAACGCAGTAAAAAATTGACTGACAAATTCGCATGTGGACAATCCAACGCCAATCAGTTCAACTTTGTGGTGGCGCCCCGAGGGGGGTTTCGGAGGCAAAGGGGTGTTTTTAAGAAATTTCAAATGGGAAGCGGGGTCGAGTGATACATCATTTAAAAGGTATTGTCAAAGCAAGCAACTTCTGAAGGAAAAGTTTTTTGATATTGTCAACCAGTGACGGGGGGGGCGCCGCAGCCAAACAAAAAAGGCTACAATGGAGTGGAAAATCTTTTTCCACCATTCAATTAAATGCAAGTTTTAGCCTAATTCTCTCGTAATTTATTACGCAGATTTAAGATCTTAAAAATAAAAAGTTACGTGACGAGTGTTGACGACTTTTCAGGCCCCCCTCCCTCCCCCACCGAGGTTAGGGGAGAGACCAACCAGGTTGTTTTAAGATCCGGGTAAAAAAAAACAAAAAAAAACAAGGAACGCTTTGCAAGAATGGTTAAGAATACCACGAAACTTGTTGCCTGCTATAAAATTTCGTAGGTTCGCCACAATGGGGCAAAGGGGCGTTCTTAAAAGAATTCTAATGCAAATAGGGCAACTCACGTGGCAACGTACACTACAGATTTCTCCCTATTGCTTATGTTAAATAAAGTACAAATAAAGTACATCACACAGTTAGTCTTTAAAAAAAAAACGGAAATTGGATACACATGCCTAAACTAGGGGAGAGGGGCGAATTGATATGTTCCCTGACTAAGTGTCTCAACAGTCAGCTTTACTGGGTCATTATTTGAACTCTCCACAGACCTTTTAAAATTATTTGGACTGGGTTGAATTCGACTAGTATTGTCCCTCTCTATCTACAGGTTGTATATAAAACTAAAAAAAGCCTAATGTTAAAAAAAAAGACATACGAATTACAACATCTTCATTTTTTGTCGAGTTATGGCAGTGTCATAGATTTCATGTTACACGTGTACTGGAAACCTTTAATTATGTCTGCAGAAAATGTAGCTTGGCCATAGTGGTACCCGATTTTTAAAATTTCCTCTGGGTCGAACAAGCGTCCGTCTCTCCTCTCCCCCGAAGGTAAGAGTGGGGTTCGGCAAACCTATCAACACTCTTTATGTAACATTTTTATTTTGATGCTCTGAAATCTGCACAATAAATTACGCGAGAATTAGGCTAAAACTTGCATCCAATTCAATGATTTAAAAAGATTTTCCACTCCATTGTTGTCTTTATTGTTTAACTGCCCCCTTCACTAGTTGCCAATATCAAAAAACTTTTCCTTCAGAAGTTGTTTGGTTTGACAAGACCTTTTAAATGATGTATCACTTGACCCCCCCCCCCCCTTCCAATCTGAAATTTTTTATCATCGTCAGGATTATTGGTGACAATTCCTGCCATGGCTTATTTTGACTTGTGATTCTGTAGAATTTTGTAGCAAATATTAATCTTTCCACGTATTGATATCGGTCTACTATCCTGGCTTTAGAGAATTTCCATCCAAATTGAATTTGTTGTCGGATAGAATTACCAGATGTGGATTTTTGCTATGCCTAGCAGTTGCTGACTTAGTGCTCCATCAGCACTACTGCTGGCACTCTCGGCCATGTGATTCATGTAAATAAACAAAGAACATGTATTAAAACTGTAAATCTATTTTTACCACAAATAACAATATACGCAACATTTTAGCCATCACGGCTCAAGTTTCAAAAAATCCTGTCTATTCCAGATACGCGTTACAATAAACAATACGTTTTGCGGAGCATCCGCACAATTTAAAATTAAGCCCTCTATTGGGCTTACGAATAACGTTTACCAGATACGAAATACAGCTTAGCCAAGTAAGTTGTTTCATTTTATTAGTGTGTAGTTTTAAATATTTAATTTATCGAGAGCCTTTCGGATGCGTTTAGGCCGACCCGAGACTGAAGCTTTGGTGCTTCAATTTCACGCAATGGAGACTAAACGGCTTTGCGCTTCCCTTTACGTGTGTCAGTGGGCTCCGGATTTACTGTTGAAGAAGACGGCCTTACCAGTTTGGTAAGCTCCGTACCATCTGGTTTGCAAATTTCTCGTATCGATGCGCTAGTGGATGGAACCAAGGTGCAATCAATGACGTCACCGGACTCAACCACTGTCGGATGCTTAGGGGATAAGCGCTTAATGGGTGGCATGACACTTGACTTACGTGGTTAGCCAACGGTTCTTATGTTTGAATTTGCATGTTGAGAATAAACAACGCTATTTCCTGGTTCAGAATGACGATTTCCCATAGAACAGCGTTTCTTAGAAACAAGGCTTTTTGGCTTTTTGGCAATTAATATTCAGTGAAGAATTCAACGGTTTTTGCAACGGTTTTTGAGGCTGTACAGCAACGTTATTAGCGTCTTCAATTTCTTGGGCTTGGAGTTGTTCACGGTGCTTACGAATTTCACTGTTGTTCTCCGTAAGTGCGACATATTTGATGTGACAAAATTTTAGCAATAACTCCAGGCAGCCATAGCTTATCAGTAGTATTACTGTGATTTCTATACCAACTAGGTGTATTTATTTGATTTTTATTTAACTTGCGATGCTGAGTGCTTTGAATCTGTTTTTGTTGTTGGCCTTTGACTACATAAATTGGATTCGGGAATAGTAGGTCTAAATGTGACTTTAATTCATGGTTAAAATATAGCTTGCCAGGGATTGCATGAGTTGTAGCACTGATAGTAACGCGTGACGATGACACATGAGCATTTATGCTTTCCTGTATTCCAGAACCATCCCTTCTAGCAGCCTTGTACACGCATCTGAAATTCTTTACATAAATTACTGCCACACTATTTACCCAAGGGGAATATGCAGGACCGGTTAGGTGACGGATGCCATTTAATTTTAGCCGTGTTTGACATCCACTGGGTCGACATCCACTGAGCTGCATTATCTGTAACTAGACAATCTATTAAGCCGTATTCGGCAATGTGGGTATTGAAAATATCAATAACTTTCGCCCTTGTTGTAGATTTCATTTTGTGAACGAACGGGATTATACTGTAGGCGTCAACTATCATTAGAAACGTATAGTTATCTAACGGGCCCAAGAAATCCGCATGAAATCTAGCATTCGCTTTTAATGGGTATTCCCAAGTGTGTTTAGTAATAGTTATTGGTTAGAAACGTTTGGTTATCGATTTTTAATGCACGGCTGGGATGAGGTTGGCTGGCGAGACATGCAAATAAGTCGAGGCGCGGAGCCCCGAGACGTAATTTGCATGTCGAGCCAGCCAAATCATCCCAACTGTGCATTAAAAATCGTTAACCAATCGTTTATAAACTATAACTGATTTATACATCCAGCTAACTCGTATTTAATTAAAACGTGTTTGTGTTTTGTGAAAATTGCTTCAAGAAAACGTTGATTATCAATATGAATGACGGTCATACAATTTTAGTTTGCGGAGGGGGAACTGTGTGATAGACGGACGAGTCAAAGTTTGTGGAGGGAGGGGGGGGGGGTGAGAGTTAGACAAGCGTCGGTTGGGTTTGGTTTTTCGTTGGAACCTCGTTCGTGTTTATCGAAGCCTTATTGTGTTTGGAGCGAATAATTCGACATGTAAGACAGCAGGGATACAGTGACATTACTAGGACATTCTGAGAAGGTACGTAATTCATTTTGTGCATTTGTAGTAGAATTGTTTAAAAAATACGGTAATAGGGTATCGGTATGAATAAAGGTCATACCATTTTAGTTTGTGGAGGGGAAGTGTGTGATAGACGGACGAGTCAAACTTTGTAGAGGGAGGGGGGAGTTAGATAAGCGTCGGTTGGGTTTGGTTTTTTTGCTGGAACCTCGTTTGTGTTTATCGAAGCCTTCTCGTGTTTGGAGCGAATAATTCGACATGTGAGACAGCAGGAATACAGTGACATCACTAGGACATTTGAGAATTGTTTAAAAAATACGGTATAGGGTATCGGTATGACCAGGAGCCAATGAAACGAGCCCTTCCTGGTTTGACTGAAGGTCATTCCATTTCAGTTTGTGGAGGGAGGGAGGGATTGGGGGGGGGGCGTGGAGGTAACACGAGTGAACAAGCCTAGATATGGACCACACATGTGAGAGTTTGCAGGGATCGGATTTCATTCATTTTAAGTAATTCGTTTTGTACGTTTTTTTTTGTACGCTGTATTTGGTTGTTGGTGTGTGCGTTCCCGGTCGCGTGATCCGGAAGTGTCAAAAACGTGGGTTATCAGAAAAAGTGTGGGTTATCAGCAAAGGTGTTGGGTAACTTGATAACCCACACTTTTTACGATGACGCACACTTCCGGTGTTGGTTAACGGGATTTAACCTATGGAAATTTAGCATGGCATTGAGTTAGCGTGACGTCACAGCCGTGGTATAAGGACCAGATACTTGTTTCTCTTTGTACTCTTGGCAGTTAGCACATGCTTTTACTTTCTTTTCAATAGCCTTGTCTATAGAAGGCCACCACACTTTGGATACTGCTAACCCTTTTAGTTTTACTATACCGAGATGTGAACTATGTAAATCTTTCAGTATTTGTTTGCGCAAGGCTGTCGGAATTATGGTTCTGATACCCCAAATAAGCGTGTCAGATTCAGCAGTGATTTCAATGCGGTGTGTGAAGTAAGGCTGCATGTCAGGCTTATCTCAGTTAATTGGCTAGCCATGATTAACGTTCCGGTAAACTTTGCTAGGGATTGGATCCATGCGACTTTCCAATGCCAGTGTCTCATTAAGAACAGGTAAATTAGAAATTGTTTCTAAAGCTAGCACATTGTATTGATCCTCCGCCTCCTCAAAAGCATCACTGTTGGGGAGGGGAGCCTCGACAATGCGTCTGCTGTCAAATTATTCTTCCCTGGTATGTGGTGGAAATCGTAGTTATAACTGTTTAACATAACTGCCCAACGCTGCACTCTAGCAGCAGCCATTTGTGGTATACCCTTTTTAGGACCATAAATCCATGCTAGAGACTTTTGGTCAGGCTGGAGTATGAACTTTTGGCTATAAACATATTCATGGAACCTTTTAATTCCCCAAGCCACGCCGAGAGCTTCCCTGACGAAATGACTGTACGCTTGCTCTGCTTTTGTTAGTTTTCTAAATGCAAAAGCAATAGGGCGTAACTCACCATTAGGCATGATATGCATTAAGCGTGAACCTACGCCGTAGGAGGAAGAATCGCACACCAGTTTGAGTGTGATCATAATGTACTAGGACATTAGACTTAAGAAAAAGTTTCTCTACTTGGTCTACCGCTTTGTCACATTCTGGCCCCCACACCCATTTGACTTTAGGGCTTAACAGCCGGGTAACAGCCAAATATGACCTAAGTTAGGTAGATACTTGGAATAATGATTCACAAATCCTAAAAAACTTTGCAACTCTGGAATATTAGAAGGGTTGGGTGCTTTTGTAATAGCTTCAATCGCCTCCGGTAGTGTGTACAAACCTTCTGCATTAATTATGTGTCCTAAGTATTTTAGCTCAGGACGCGACAGTTTACACTTACCGATCCCAAGTCTTGCCCCAGCGTCTTGTAAGGCTGTCCGTAACTGGTTTAATGATTCGTCATGTTTAGCACCTTTGCCACTTACGAGAATATCATCATAAAGTGACAAACTCTTTGGAATCTTACTAGTAATTTTTGTCATTACTCTTTGGAAAATTCCTGGACTGGAATCTAAACCTAAAGGAACTCTCAACCAGCGAAAAGAGGGTATTTACTGTTAGTGCAGCTTGTGACTCTGGGTCAAGTTCGATTTGTAAAAAAGCGTCTTTGAGATCAATCTACATAATTAAAATCATATGATGTGCGAGTGTGCGTGTTTGTACCTCTACTCCTCTGGAACCAAAGCACCTACAAAGATGGGAGTAGGACCAAACGAAAGATAATTAAATTGCGCTTTTAATAGGCCTATTTTCATCACTGTAACTTGATATTATCACCCTCAAAATAAGCGAAAGAACCTGAAAAACTAACGTCATAGTTAAAAGTTTTGTTTACCCGCATGACGTCATGAGGTTCGTTCATGATGTCATAGTTTGTTCATGAAAACCTCCTCGTGCAAATAGAGATGATCTGGAAAAGGGTGCACGGACTACGTATTTTGCAACATACCACATATACATCTTAAAATTGGTTTTATACTAACTGACTTGATGCAGGGAAAAATCAAAACAATTGATTTGCTTTTAAAACGGTGTCAAACATTCGTGTTTCTGAAGCACGGAGGTGGTTGGATTGAACGAGCAAAGCGAGCGATTTCCACGTAAAGTAAACCTTTTCAATGTGTGTCTCGCTTTGCTCTATCAATCTTTCATCTCTCACCTTCGTAGGAGATTACATCTGATGTGCTGCAGATATAATAATAATAATAATAAGCAAATTTGTTGGCGAAAGTCGGCAAACGGAATAAAACAGGAAGGGATAAGTTGAACATCCACTAGCACCTGCCCCCAAAAGGAAAGAAACAGAAACAAATACAAGCTATGCACAGTGCGCAGGGTCATACGGATACAAGAATTATACAATAATTATACATATATATATATATATATGTATACACACAATAAAAAGATTAAAACATCTAAAAACATCTAAGAAATTTTGTAAAGTTAACCTTTTTCAGCCCGGCTCTAAAGTTTTCAAGACTCGACGATCCCACTAGCTTGGATGGCAAGTCATTCCATGGTCTGACGACGCAATTAGAAAAGAAATATTTTGTGCAGTCACGCCTCACCTCCCCACAGTCAACTTTAAATAGTGGCCCCTAGTGAGGCTGTTTCCTCTGACCGAAAACAACTTGTTTGCATCGACGTCCACAAAACCACGCAGGATTGCGAAAGTCAGGCAAAGGTCTGCTTTGAGACGTCTCAGTTCAAGCGATTCAAGACCCAGAATGGTCAGACGCTGTTTGTAGGGTAAAAGTTTGAGACCAGGGAGACGCTTGGTAAAAGATCGCTGAACAGATTCCAACAAAGTAATATCCTTAATCAGATGTGGAGACCAGACTTGACTCGCGTATTCAACAATTGGCCTTACATACACCGCAAAAGCACGAATTAAGGTAGAACGATCACCAGATACGAAGCAGCGCCAGATCATGTTACTAACACGCTTCGCCCTGGCTGTAATAATACTACAATGGGAAGAGAACTTCAAGTTTGATGTCAGATGAACACCAAGATCCATTGCATTTTGAAGACAAACTAATACTTCGTCATTTAAAAAATAGGAGGCCGTCCTATCAATCCGTCCCAATGGAAGGGTAAAACATTTTAGTGTATTGATCGGTAGTTGCCATTTTGAAGACCAGTCCCACAGTAAATTTAACGTTGACTGGATAGGGTTTCGGTCCAACTGAATTCGTTGTGTATTATAAATTTTGATGTCATCCGCAAATTTAGGAAGACTAATGTCATCCTCAGAAAACTTTAAATCGAAATAAGAGGAGGAAAAGGGGAGGGCCCAGTACAAAGCCCTGGGGAACGCCACTGGTCACTGGGACTTCATGAGAGCTTGAGGAGCCAATGCAGACAGATTGGGTTCTTTCTGCTAAGAAGTCGGCAATCCAACCATGAATAGGACCTGCAATACCGTGATTTACCAGTTTCATTAGTAATTTGGAATGAACAACAGAGTCGAATGCTTTAGAGAAGTCAATGTAAATCACGTCAACTGGAGTACCCTGTTCAAAGGACCTGGTCCAGTCACTCAGACAGTTTAGAAGCTGCAATGTGGTCGATCTACCAGGTAAGAATCCGTATTGGTCATGAGGTACTTTATCATATTTGTAAAGAAATTCAAGAATATGATCACGGATAAGACGTTCAAATATTCTGCATGGGACACAGGTTAGTGAAATAGGGCGGTAATTTAATGGGTCAGCTGCATTTCCTTTTTTAAAAATCGGTATAACCCTTTTCCAACATTTAGGTAATTTGCCTGTATTAAATGATGATTTCATAATAAGGTAAAGTGGTGTCGAGAGTTCTGATGCTAAAGATTTATAGAATTTTGCCAAAAAACCATAAGGACAAATGGCAGTACTATTTTTAATATGTTTAAGTTTAGATTCGATTGTAACCGAGTTGAAATGTAAGTCTCCAATAGATGGCAATTCTGCATTCAATGGGCAGTTTACGTGTTCGCGGCTTTCATTTTGGTATGTAGGTTTATCGGTAACAAAATTATTTTGGAAAACAGTATTTAGAATATTAGCCTTATCCAAATCACCAGTTAAAAGTTTATTTTCAAAGCGCAAGGGCGGTAGCCTACAATCGGGCTTTGTGCACCTTTTCACATATCTGAACAGTGCACCTATATTTCCCTCCTGTAAAATGTTCCGTTCAGAGTGAATAAGATGCTTTCTACAGGCATCCTTTAACTTTTTACAGCAATTGTTATACAAAGTCTTGTTTTGCATAGTATTAGACTTTTTTAACCTTTTCCACAATTTGTTTTTTTTTCAATACCATTTTTCTAATCACTGGAGAAGTTTCCTTTTTACCTATCCTGCCACTGTCAGGTAAACAGTTGCACTTTTAGTAATGGATGTGAGTTCAGACATGAAGAGATTCCATTTGTCCTCCACCAAATGGTGACACTCAAGAAGCGCATGCCAATTTACATTATTTAATTTACTTTTTAAAGTTTTAAAATTTAATTTTTTATAGTATTTAATTTTGGCTTCCTTAACAGCAGATGCTGTGTAGTGCAATGAGAACACGACCGTTTCATGATCGCTACTACTAAAGTGCGGAACGACATCCACATCGTAAACCAGACGATCACTGCTGTCAGGATCAGTTCAAGTATGTTTCTACCCCTGGTAGGCTTTGTTACCAATTGTCTCAAACCCAGGTCAGTGACACAGTTGAGAAAGATCCACTGGTCCACGTTGCTGGATGAATAATACGTCCAGTCAATAAAAGACATGTTAAAATCCCCTATGATTAAGTTGGAGAAGACTGTGGAGTATGCCTGGTTTAGAAATCCACACATTGATGAAATCTGTTGAGCGTCTCTATCATTCGGAATATGTCCCGCAATGACATTTAGATTTGCGAATGGCAGTGTAAAGTTTAGAGCCTCGCAGAACTCAGCGAATTTAACAGAGGCTGCAACCAAAAGATCATTCAGAAACACCGCTACACCACCGCCCTGCATCCAAGATGGTCTCTCCTAATTACAAGGTAGGGTAGCCCATGTAACAACATGGCATCTGAAATGGAATCGTCAAACCAGGTTTCGATTACAATCATGATATCAAATAACTTTGCTTCCAACAAAAGACGAAGCTCAGGAAGCTTCCCAACTGCACTTTGGGCATTAAAGAGACATGCAGAAAGGCTTTCCTGGTTGGAACGGGCAGAAGATTTTTTTTCCCCGTCCGTACACTTGCCGAGGGCACGGGATTAGTCTGTACCACAATTGAAGCTGACCCATGTGGGACAGAAGATGAGAGTTCGACAGGCAAAGGCAACCAGTACTTGGGACTAGTGTGACAAACCTTTTGTCTATTACATAATACTAGTTTCCCTCATATGAATAAAAGTGCTCAATTTTCGTGTTTGTAGCCCAGTAGTTATTTATGGCACACTCCAGCACCCTGTTGCCATAGAATAAAAGATGGATACCATCAGGAGCTAAAAGAGCTCGATTGTTTTCAATTGCATACCAAAGAGACACAAAACCACACCCGTACGATTTACAAACAGTCTGCGAATTTCCGTTGCACTTCACCAAAAATTCACTCAAGCTAGATTTTGCAGCCTGCTTTTGACTTTTCATTCCCGGAAAAAGCCCAACAAAACAGATCCTAAGTTCTGGTTTAACAGATCTAATTTGATCAAAAAGATGCGCAAAGCTTGTTTGCCATAACAGTGGGGGAATCAGAGGACACATTATTGGTACCTACACACAAAACAATACCTCGGATATTTACTTCTGCATTAAGAATATCCACAATTGGTCCCGACAGTTGTTCGATCTTGGCTCCCGGGAAGCACCAAGTAGTGGACAGTGAGTTGTCACCAACTTTATTAAGCCTAATATGTCGCACCTGCGAGTCACCAAAAAGTAGTATACGTTTAGTAGGGGCACAACTATCGTAACCATTTGGTAAAGTATCACCCTGATTAGTGTCATAATCCACATGAGAGTTTCTTGGAAGTCGATGCAATTGTGGGTTGGTTTCCAAAGGCTCAGTTGATTTTGTAATGCATTTTTCATTTCTTGTGCTGCTGACACTGTCGACCTTTTTCTGGCCAGAACAATTTTTTTTTCTTTTTACGTTTAAGCTGTTTAATATTTGCCAAGGAAGACACATGGGATGCTTTCTTACATGGTGGCTGGCTGTTAATTGGTTTACCCCCAATTGGAATAAGGCTAGTTGTAAATAATTGTTTTGGTTTCGATTTATCCAAATGAGCCGAGAGCAACTCAAGACATCCCTCCTCGGATATCTTCAAACAGGTACTGATAGTCACAATACCATTTTCCGAGATGGGATCACTGGCTACATCCTTGACTGTGTCGTCCACACTTAACACATCTATTTTACTAGGTGTGGTGATAGTCGGATTTTTTAAGTTTCCACAAATGTTGGCCAACATGGCAACCTGGTCAGAGAACAATTTTTCAATTTTATTTTCAAGATTAAAGAGACTGGATGATATTCTATCTTCCAAACTTTGTAAGAACCGATCCAATTTTGGATTACTGTTTTCCAAAATGTTTTCATGAACATCCTCTTCACGCTCAGTTAGCTGGCCGACATTTAGGATCAAATTGCCAGTAGCAACATTTGCTTGATATTCGGGTACCCCTGCATGCCTCGGAGCTCCAGGCAATGAAGCGTTGATTTTATCAATGGTTTTATTTAGTCCACCAATATCAAATTCGAATTCAAGCCTATTAATATCAATGGCTTTTTTCATGTGTTCCATGTCACGTTTAAGTTCGTTTCTGTCTTGCATATGTCTTTGCTATGGTGCCTGACAATTCTTGGTGTACGTGCTATGGATTTAAAACTATCGTCTAAACTGCACATTGTTGATAGGTATAATGAACGAGGCCTCAAAATCGGCAGCTGGAAACTATAGAATGGCCGATTTATTTCGTAGATGAAGGTTTTCAGAGCTGAGCTGAATTGTTTCAAAGTGGACAGCGACAATCACTGCGGAGCACGAGGCTTATCATTGCTATCTTGTTAGTTGCAAGTTATTACTAGAGTGTAATCGGCCCTAACGCCATACTCTCTGTTATAAACTTACTTGCTATCTTACAACTACTATCACTATATACAAATTGCAAGACCGATGTGAGAACTCAGGACCCGAGAGAAGCAAGCAAGCCAACACTGGGGCTGCCAAGAATCAAAGGACAAAAGGTTCAAACCCTCCGGTTGCTTTACAGAAATCCAGTGGTTTACGAAGCCTTTGCTTATTGTGAGGACCATTGGGGGGGGGGGGGGACTCTCAAGACTGCGGCCAGAGGAGCGTTTTCTCCATCCAACACGAAGTGACACTGTGGAGCCCA